>OMNN01085983.1:0-12612 GCA_900302755.1 Chromis chromis
TGTGTGTGTGCAAAACTTCAGTGTGTCCCGGGATTCATTCCAATAAATCTGATCAGACCAGAGACGTCCTGGAGAAAAAGGACACATATTATACTTTTGAGTCCTTTCCACCGCTGCTGGCTGAGCAGCGGAGCGTCTGTGTCCCGCTGCACAGCGGAGCGCCGCAGACGATAGCCCCGCCCCCAGCTGCGAAGCACTCGGTTCTTAGCTCTGAACCAGCAAGGAGTTGGTTCTTTCTAAGAACCACTTTTAAGAACCAGGAGTCGGTTCTTCGGCGGTGGAAACACAAAGAACCGGTTCGTAGTTAGGAACTAGCTCCGAACTAGAACTAGAACCGGCCGGTGGAAACACGGTACCAGAGGGAGACACAAACTGGGAATCACAAGAGACACAGAGAAGGAAAATACACAAAGGACTAACCCTAACCCTAATCAAACATAAACAAAACTCAAAGACCACGACAATATGGGTCATTCCATCTCAAATCATCAGGGCCTTCTGCTCAAAACTGTTTTCTGCTTGAAACTTTTTTTAAAGGTACATTGTCTGCACTTATATAGCACCTTTCTACCTTAGTGGTACTGAAAGCACTTCACAATGTGTTTCACATTCACACATTAATGGTGACAGAGCTGCCATGCAAAGTGCTTGCCTGCCATTGGGAGCAACTTCTGGTTCAGTGTCTTGTTAAAGGACACTTCGGCATGTGGAGGGGCCGGGGATCGAACCGCAAACCTTCCCATCAGTGGCAAAAATCCACTCTACCACCTGAGCCACAGCCGTCCTTTTTTTTTTTTATCACAAACAATGTGTATTTTAAATGGTGAAAGCTTAAGTCCAATTTTTCAGATTCTAAAACAATGGTACGGTTAAAAATAACATAATAATAATTTCAGGATTTTGTCTTTAGTAGTTCCCGAGATACTGTTGTTAAACATAGCTTCAAATTTTAATTTGCAAAAAAACATGCTGAAAGGGGATCACTGGGGAATTTTAGAAACTATTTGATATCTAAATCTAAAATTTCACTAATACATTTATAAATAAACATATTTGACGCCTTAAAAATATTTAGCAAAATCAGAGATGGTCAAGCAGAAATTGCTCTAACCTATATGTTAGAAAGTGATTACTTCAAATACAGTTTTTCAATACGGTTCACTTTTAAATAATGAAGCAAAGTGTGACTAAATGCAGGCCTGTGACTCAGCATGAATCTACTTGGGAGTCTAACAGAAGCCTATGCACTTCAGGATACTAAAGCAGAGATTGACATCTGAACCTAATTTTCGCTGCATTTGCTCCAGACTTACTGTATGATTGACAGGCAGCTCAGACCGCAGCACTTGGATATTAGCCTTTATTGACTCCCTATCGCCTCGTGGCAACTAAAGATGAGAGGGACTGATGGTGCAGAGTGGGGGGTATTAAAGACAACCAGCTGGGCCTCTCTGTATGAACATCTGTAACACAAGGTGATGAGAGAGGAGCCCATGGTGTTTGGGGTAATTAGGAAGATTTATAAGCGATGGTAAGAGGGCTGCCTGTCGGGTGGTGCGTGTGTGTGTGTGTGTGTGTGTGTGTGTCTGTCAGCTTGCGGCAGGTGTTATTTGAGGCACGCTGGCTACATCATCTAATACTGTCTCCATCCCTTCTAATTTCTGTCATTCCATCCAAGGAAACAAGAACAACGCTGGTTAAACATTAAAAACTACATAGGTTTTTTTTTTTTAAAGATAACTGTGTCTATTAGACTAAATTAGTGTCTGGGAGTATTATCACGGTGTATTCCTTCAAATATAGGCAAATAATATTAGAGTGAAACATCTGCTGAGGTTGTAGGTGACTATTTTTAATCAGTTGACTTGATGTTTTTTTAATAAATAAGATTTCTATTAATCCTTTAATCATAAAATATCAGAAAATATCCCCCCAAAAATGTGGCTCACAAGCCCTCAGTGAGTAATATGGTGCATTTAATTGGTTTGTTTATCAAACCCACGAGAAATAAAAAAGCAATTCCTCACATTAGGGCTTGTACACACTAAGGCGGATATTTGTCTAGACAGCTCTATGTTCCCCCTCCATTAAAAAAACAATCTGTCCATAAAGACCATCGTTTTACACATGAGAACCCAAAACGGTCTACGAGCACGCCTGGCTGGTCTACATCAACCATACATCAAATACAACAGAGGACTGTCATTTCATTGTTTCTGCAGATGCTGTGGACCGAGTAATGTCGCGCACTGCACACACGGAGGCTTTAGCGTGCTGGTGAAGTGGTGCAGCAATGCAAGGCTAAGTTGTAAACATGTCACCGCTAGTGCTAATCAAATGTACAGTCGCTGGCATGTATCCACCATTGCTGTTGTTGTTTCAGGTACAAGCTTATTACACAAAGCAACAATGGGCATGTGCAAACTGTACATGGATCCATAAGAACCAGAGCTATTAAAATAATCTGCAGTCCAGAATCTCAATTTGAGTGACCTAAAATGTTGTGTTGTGTGTGTGTGGATGAGAGGCCTGAATGTAGAGGAAGATGCTAGTTTTGCAAAGTATCTGTATTAGGACCTATTTCTATGGGACTAATATTACCTGGGGACCTGCTAAGTGAGGTAGAAATAACCTCCACATGTCTGTGTTTCATGCAGCACATTTGCAGTGAATAAGCAAAGTCTGCTTTTTCTGCAAATTTACTGACATTATCTGCAGATATGATATAAATAGGCTGCCACATAATGAAAGCCTGTTGAAGGACAGCAAAAATGTCCCTGCATGCTTGTCTTCCATCTTAAGATCCTTCGAGATTTCCTTGTGATGGGTTTGAGCGTTTTGCGAATGATTCTCCCTGCTGAGGAGTGACAGGCGCCTCCTGAATTTGCACTTTGATGTATAATTGCCAGTGCAGCCTCGATCGTTTTCGAGCGGAAAAGAGGCAGAAGAAAAGCACAGAGAGACATAACACGTAACATGACCCCAAATGACAGAGATGCCGATTTGCACAGGCCCAACATTATCACTCCTGGTGGGTAATTTGTGGTGGAATTTTTCATTTTACGGATGTGACAGATTTGCACATGAATAATATCACAAATGACCTCTACAATTATTGCAAATTAGAGGTCCCCAGATAATACTAGTCCTGTGTGATTAGGGCTTTAGTGTGGACGAGGAATAAGGAAGCTGGAGTCAGTCCAAGCTCAGCATTTCATCTTAAATTTGCTTAATTTTTCTGACTGAAACTATTTATTAATGACCAAGACTGTATTCAATTTATTTTCTGTTGCTCAAGCAATTGATTAAAAGACTAATTATTTTAACTCCACCCCTGTCCAAATGTAAAACTAGATAAATATAAGAAAAAAAATCAATAAAAATATCATCTGTCTGTGGCTTTAGTCCAACTGTATTGGCACACTAGAGCAAATAGCTTTCTAGAGTCCTCATCAGTAAACGGTGGGTGTATCTTAGACACAAGCAAAATGTCCCTTTCAATATTTCTCACCAGAATAACATCCCTGGAGACTGTGGCTGAATAGTGTGAAAGAGGCGTCTAGAAAGCCTATTCAATGGTGTCTGCAGTGTGGATTCACTCCAATCTCACTACGGCCATGAAAGAGAAGGAATACGCTGGAGTGTTTGGGAGGAGTCGTACTTGACTAGAGAAGCCATTCATCACGTTGCCGTGTTGTCGTGCCGCGGTTTAGTGACAGGGAAATGGTGACATCCACAACATGATTAAAGTCACACTCTGATAATTACAATTGACTGTAAAGACACAGTTCTGTCCACAGCTGTCAGATTATGATTAATACATTTACAAATAAGGCATCCAGAACTGTGCGGATGCAGACGAGCGTAAACGAAAATAACTGTATGTGGACACAGAAGATAAATCCTCCTTCTCGTGATAACCCCGTGTGCAGTCATGAAGTCCTACCTGTGTCCGGTTGTTCTCCAGAGTTTTCTCCAGCTCCGCCTTAGCAGCAGCTGCCTCCTGTTGGTGGGTTTGTCTCAGGTGTTCGATGGCCGATGCGTGGATGTGGTTCAGCTCTGACCGCAGAGAGGCTGATGGGGAAAAAAAAAAAAGGGCACAAGAAGTCATATGTCATTTGCACAGGACGTATCGCACCTGATGAAACAAAGCCACACTGCAAATTTCAGACTCGGGGATACGGAGCGTGTAAGACTTGCTCCTTTCTTTTAGTCTGTTAGTGTGATGAAAAAAAAGAGCTCATTAGACGCTGAGGCATTTTTATTGCAATACTTTTTTACTTTGCACATAAAGAAGAGTGCCTCTGCTGCCTTCCCCCGAGTGGCCTTTAATCCACACTCCAATGAACACCTTTTATTGCAAACAGTGTAATGGTTTAGAGAGGCATGGAGAGGGAACACACGCTGCTATTAGCCTCCTATTTCAGTGTAGCGAAAGTAAAAAGAAATGGAAGAACATACAGAATAAGAAAAACACATAATATACATTCACACATGTATGGATGCACATAAGAGAGAAGATGAAGGGAAGTAAGAGAGAGAGAGGGAGATAAAGAGAAAAAGGTAATGAAAGAATGTCAAGATGTGGGAAGTAAGAGATAGATGGAAGAAACTCTCCAGTGTCGGGACCATGACATGAAGGTTAATGGAAGACCATTTATCACAGCACAGTACTGGTGTGTTAACGCTAAAAACTGGGTTAGGCTGAGATTTCACCGCGCTTTACTCATATTTGGTCTTTCTCAGACTTTTAGGCTGCTGCAGATGCCTTCCTTTTACTCAACAAATACTTCTTAGATGGATCCATCACATTATATGAATGTTTTCTCCGTCCAATTTCTGCATTAACTTGAGACACAGAGCAGTAATGCTGCAGTCTGTGATGAGGGGATGGGAGTTTATTTCTGTCTAAAGCCATGCCAATAAAAGATCGTCCGTATGTCTTTTATTCCGCTCTGTGCTGAATGTAAAATTATAGCAAGCTTTTCATATTGATGTCATGCTTATTAATAAACGTAAAGATATTTTCACTCCCACCATTGCTCATTAACCTGTCAATTACACGGCACAACACAGTATTTTTCCTACTAACTGGAAACAAGCCATTATCACTCCTATTTTTAAATCTGGAGACCAACATAAAGCCAGTAATTGTAAAGCCCTAAGCATATTGTAGTGTCAGAGGTTGCTAATTTCCTATTTCTAAACTTTCAAAGATTTTTTATTTTTTTATTTATCTAGAGCACTGGTACAGTGTGTTAACGTTAATAATGCATGATCCAGCAACATCCAGCACAATATGCGTACCTCAAGGCTCAGTATTAGGCTCAATACTGAGCCTTGAGGTACGCTTATTGTGCCTCAAGGCTCAGTATTAGGCTCAATAATATTTAATGATCCTCCCAAAGAATACATATAAATATGGACAAATCCTCCATGATGTCACCCAGAGGTTTCCTGAAGAGCAGTTTTGAAGGTCATAGTGGTGGGGGCTCTGGCCGTTGCCATCTTGGTAGTACATGGCTGTGCCTAACCCCTGACTATTTCCAAAATGAGCAATGGGGTAGAGTGTGAGTTGAGCTGAGGCAGACCGTGCAATCTGTCCTGTGACAGTATAGATTGGTCACTTAAAGACACCACACCATGAACTAGGCATAACTTAAAGTCTTAATACAATTTAAATAGATCACTTCCTATACAGCTGTCATAAACAAAAAACATATCTAGAGAGACCAAAACTGTTTATTTCTGCTATGTTTTAACATGGCAGTCAGTAGGGATTGATTCATTTTCGGGGCCAGCCTCAAGTGGAACTTTGAAGAACTTTGGCACTTCCATATTGGTTTCATTTTTCAGCTCTGGAGGTTGCCGCTTGGATCTTCTACAACAGTGTCATTGGACAGACTTGCAAATGTATGCCGATGACACCGCTGTATATACACTTAAAAAACAGCTAAGCTAGTAGCTTAGAAGCTAACAACTACTATGGAGAGTATCACAGAATAGCTTAATCCATCTTGTTTTAGCTTGAATTAGCAAGACAGAAGGTATGTTTGTTTCCAAAACCAATGTACAGCCTCCTAGTGTTGATGTTTTCAGGGGAAAACAGATTGATAGAAATTCAGATATCTTGTCATAATAGATCTAAGGAAAACTCTGAAAAGCATTAAATATAATAGAGCAAATTACAGTCTCTCTCTCTGTGTATGTCTTATTGTATTAGAGTAGAAAAGCAGTTATCAAATCGTGCACAAACCAAAATTTTGGATGAAAAGCCAATTCAGTATTATCACTGTAGAAACATCATCTTCTGAGCTTTGAGAATTTTCGACTTTTCTCAAATCTCTGTATAACATTTAAAGTAGTTTGAGCCCTCATCCATTATGTGACCATTTTCAAATTTAGCTCAGAAAACTAAAATCCACAAGAATATCTTTTACGCAAGACTGTCCTGGAGTTTATTGTTGCACTGCCTTTGGCCAACCAACTTTCTCTGTGAAAGCTACAACTCAGTGGAACGCACAACCAGATGACACAAACAGTTGTGGTTCTATCAGTGGCTTTGAAGTCAAACTGAAAAATATGCTAAAAGCTAATCAACTTTGTAACCTCTGATTCTTTATTCTGATTTGCTTGATTCTTTTTTATGTTAATTTAGCTTGGTACTCCGACATCCGACAACATTTGTACTCGGTGTGTGTGATGTATTACTGTGTGCAATTTGTATTACATGTTTGTTCTTGTTTTTCTAGTTTGCTTGGTGTTGTTTTGGCACTGTGTGGAACTGCTGGGAGAATGCAAATGAAAATTAATCTTAGTCTTACTCTGGTACAATGCATCAAATAGTCCCATTTATACTTAATACTGTACACGACCCTTTACAAATAAATCAAAATAAATGACTTCCCCTTTGAACCTGATGAAAAACTCCTTTCTAGATTGATACAGATATTTTTGGTTGCGATTGTGCATTACTTACAACGCAATTAATGAGCACATGTGATGATTGTGCTGCATTAATGTAGTGCCATATTCAAATTAATATGCTCCTTATATGTAGTTTGTTCTTGATTTCTCAGTATTTCCTATCATGATGATTGCAGATACTGTAAAATCAGTGCAGACTGACAACCACAAATCCATGTAAAATGGGCCAAAAGATCATGGGTGGGTTAATCTTTTATTATAATCGTACCCACACACACACACACACACTCACCACACACTCTTAAGACCTTACCCAGCATGGCTTTGCCCTCGTCCTCCAGTTCAAAGCGGAGTGTTTGCAGCTCTTGTTCAGACTGCTGTTTGAGCGTCTCGATGCTCTGACGGTGAGCCTCTCTGAGAGACTGCAGCTCTGCATGGTGATGATGGCGGAGACGCTCCTCTAACTCCTGATGGAGAGATGAGAGGGGGAGGAAAGGAGGAACAGAAAGGGTGAGAGAGAGGAATAAAGAGAGGGCAGGAAAACAGGGAGGAAAAAGCAGAACAGAAGAGAGTGGGAGGACCAGAGGGAGGAAGTGGGAGGAAATCAAGGAGAAAGTAGGGGGAGAAGGGAAAAATTTTGTTAAGAAAATGAACAGTGTAGGAGGAGATGATGGAGTGGGAGGGAAAAGTAAGAGGCAAGAGGGATATAAGAATGAAGTGGAAAAGTGAGGCAGGGAGGCATTTTAGTTTAAAATCCTCTATGAGCTGAAGGAGAAACTGACCACTCAGCTGCAAAGAAAAGAAGAAACAGACTATTTCTGCCGCATAGTCTTTGAAAACATAGAGGTCACCTTCTATGTCAAAATGTATTGTAATACAGCGACAGTCTCTCATATTTAAAGTGTCATGAAAACTTTAATCATAAGTCACCCTACTGTGGAGTTTTGATATTAGTAGTCATCTGCAGTGTCAAAATGCATTGTAGTATTGACAATTCTTCCTCATACTTGAAGTCCTTCTAAAAATGTTCCTAAAATGGTTTGCTGACCATTAATAATGTCTTTAAATGAAACCTTATATCTTAAAAGTAAGTAAGTAAAATTTAAATTAACTATGCTGTGTACATACTAAAGCATTCATTTTCTTTTATAATACTGATGCTTAGTTCAATATATTGTCTTAGTTACACTGAACAATAATCAATGATGGTCATTTATCTTTTAGATGCACCGAAGATTGAGAAAACATAAGATTGATATCCGAACAGTGAGTGAGTAGGTGATTTGAGGAGGGATGAAGATGAATATGTTAGACTAGTCTCCCTGATTCATTGATCCTTTATCCAGAGTTGCCAACTCCATTAGGTGTGAGACATTTGCTTTTATTCTCTGTCTCATGCTGCCTACACTAATCTCATACCATACATAAGTTTATACTTTTTAATTCACATTTTTACATGTTCAGAGTATCTTTATCCTGTTGTTACTCCATTTAAAAGGGCAAGATGACTTTGAATTAACCCCAAATAAAACATTTCATTTATTAGGAGCCCCTACTTTATGAAAAACAAAGTTTAGTATGTCTGTTAAACTGCAATAATTCTGCACACAAGACAAAGTCTGAACATTAGGATTTTCATATACTGGTCCATAAATATCACAGACTGAGCAAAAGATGGTTTGCGATCCTTTAGTTGATAGAGGAGAACACACAGACCACTACAACTTTACATCAACTACAGAGTGAAATGTCCATAAAGTGCAGCTTCATTACAACGAGGACAGAGTCTGTAGCTAGCAGGCCATATTAACACTAAGATTGTAATCCTGGTTTTGACAAACTTGTAATAAGAGCTGAAATTTAGTTAGTTGCTTCCAGCTGTTTGTAGGAGTCTTTCCCCTGAGTTTATTAAAAACCTGCAGCATCAGACCGCAGCAGGATCCATATGACCATCTCCAAAGAGAGACAGTTGCACAAATTTCAGGACATGGAACAACAGCGACAACCACTTTGACTACTTATAATTATAAATCATTCCCAGCATGTGGACGGCGTCACTCAAGATCTAGTGGCAAATGATCCTGTGTACAGTGGAGCTGTCACAGCCACATTAGCTAAATCATTTAAGTTGATATGTTAAATCATTTGTTACATAGCAGTCACCCTCATGTTGAGTCCTGAGCTGAACTAGAGCACAAATGAATGCAAAACATAAATCATAAATATGTGTTTATGGACAGGTGTCAATCAGTTAATCTCTGTGCGCTTCCCTCCATTATGTACCATAAGTCTCCTAACAGACAGAGGAGTCTAGGATGAGATCACCATGTCTCAGAAAAGGTTTTTGGTGTCTGTAGACAAGAGTCTGAACAATTTTTGAAATAAAATCAATTTTAAAAAGTAATTTGCATACATGTGTGGTTTTTTTTTTTAAAGCTACTGTTTATGATTGATTACATCGTCTTCAGTAAGTGATTTCAGCTTTGGCCTCATAACAAGAACCGAACAAACAGTTTAAACAGAACAACATATTCAACCATTAGCAGAGACAACTGACAAGCACTTAGATACACAGTATTAGCATCAGGCGTTAGCTCTGTTGACTGGATGGTTGCCACAAAACACACGGTTGTAACGTTAGTGGAGACCTACTAATGTAACACTGCTGGCGGCTGAGTGTTTACTCTGGCAGGAAAAGCTGTTGTTGATGTGTGAGGATCCACATTTTGTGCCTGAGTGTTTGTGTTCGGACATAGCAGGGGGTTTACAGGAAATATGGTTTTATGTTTTTGGGAAATACATTAATTATGAGTGCAGCTGCCAACACTTGAACAGGTGTAAGTCTGTGACGTCTGTGTGTCAAGTGGCTTTTAAACTTATCAGCCTGGCAAACTTAATGTTTGTTGACCAAAATGAAAGACAACTATTCACTGAAAAAGTAATATATGACAATCATTTGATTCCAGGGAACTAGGTTTTCTCTGTACATTAATGTTGAGAAGTCAAATTATAAAAACAACTTTGTGTTAATGAAGATTTAACTCTGTTTATGTCTGTATCTGTCCACCTACTGTGGATGTGTTTTTCTCTTGACTGCTGAATGGAAATATTCTAATTTCCATAGTTTGTGTTAACAATCATTGAATACAGTGCAGTAAGACTGACAAACAAAGTCTACCCACTACTCAAACACTAGCCATGTTTCCATATAACTCTGAAGTAAGTTCCTAGCTAACATTGAGACGTTGCAAAAAGGAGAGAAAATGCAAACTAGTCTTGTTAACTACTTTGAAATGAATAAATGAGGCTGCATAGTGTCATCAAAAGATGGTAGGGTAGTCTATGTTATGCATTTCTGGTTGTAATAAACATGTCTCAGTTACTAAAAGGAGGAGCTACAAGTGAAAAAGCACAGTTGTATCCTTTGTGAAAGTCTTTTTGGCACCTGTGACATATTAAAGAAGGGTGGCACACAGCCAAAACATAAAAACCGCAATGTATAAAATATCCATCCATCCATTATCTATACACTGCTTAATCCTCTGTAGGGTGGTGGGGGGCTGGAGCCTATCCCAGCTGACTCAGGCGAAGACAGGGGACAACCTGGACAGGTCGCCAACCTATCACAGGGCTACACATAGAGACAGACAACCAAGCACACTCTCATTCACACCTATGGACAATTTAGAATCATCAATTAACCTCAGCATGTTTTTGGACTGTGGGAGGAAGCCGGAGAACCTGGTGAAAACTGGAGAACATGCAAAGTCCACACAGAAAGATCCCAGGCATCTGTGAGGTGAGGCGATGGTGCTAACAACCGAGCCACCGTGTAGCCCTGCATAAAATATACATTACTTAATTATAATATATGCCATTCTTTAGCTGTATAGTACTCTTTAGTGTGTCATGACTCTTTCATACTTCATGGCATGCGTTGAATTTCAAAAAATTAAAGTATGACATCTGTACATTTCTGTAACATTCTGACAAGTTGTGACTTATAAGTAAATGTATACTGCAGTGTTTGCTGCAACAAAACAATGAACAGATGATACAGCTGTGCCTTCATATTTAATTGACGTTGCTATGAAACAACAGCTCAGAGGCCAGGATGTCTCATTTTGTTAAATGCCTTTAGCCTCAACTCGTGTCTCTTCCTGAGTCCTCTATTCACATCTCTGGTGGGAGAGACTGCGAGGCGAAGAGAGGAGTCGAGGAAAAGAATCAAAGATGTACAAACTGAGAAACTAGAACCAACTACCAAACAAAACCATCTATGAGAAAGAAAGGGGTGTTCAGGAACTGGTTTTAATCAGGAAAGTTGTGATTATTCTTTCCCGTCAGCTTGTATTGGCTGTCTGGAGGCGAAAACATTAAAAGCAGCTGATCAGTCATGTGAGTTAAATGTTCACTGTGTTAGAACGTATTCAGAAAGCTGTTTTCATCTCCATTGAAGCCCATTAACTCTTCTAAATTTGGGAAGTTGTTTTCAATTTTGCCATTTCCACAAACTTTTTCCAACACGATGGGCATACCAACATGTTATGGAAACACAGCTACTGTCTGATAACACTTAGAGCAGTGGTTGACCCAAAATGTCCAATGATTAACTTTCCTAAAGTTGCCTGGGGGGGCTGAACTGCACACATTCAGCTTTATTTCACCTTAAAATGTAATTTTTAGTTATCATCATCCCAGTGTTTGTACACTGTGACCTTATTCAGTGTTGGCAGTAGTCGTATTGTAGCAGCTGCAGAGTGGTTTCATAAACTGCTGCAGTATTTTCTGGGTGGTAACTGCTGTGTATACACTTTGCAGATAGTGTATGATGTCTTAATGTATTTTTTCATATTTTGCATCCTTTTAAAAATCCATTATTATCTGTGTCTACAAAAACAGTCAGACTAGTTAATTCCGGCTGGTAACAGATAATACATACAGTGCAAACTGATTTCTTAAATAAAGAACATTTCAAAAAGTTAAATACGGCTTCCATTTCCATCAGCAGTCATAGAACATTCAAGAAAGTACAGATCTCTTTTTATTATGCAAAGCCCTAAAAGTACAAACAATGTGGAAGAAAAACACTGTTCACATTGAGTTTAGCTCATTTTTCTTTGTCAGTGAAATATTAAGGTGCCATTTTGCAAATTAGAACTACAATCCATCAACAAGAAGCATCTAAAATGTTATTCATAGAAGGCTGACAGCAACATCTGCGGCATTTTAATTCACCAATGCGTAATGCCTTTGGGAAATGATTCATGAAACCAAGACATCCTTGAATATTCAAATGAAGCTCATTCTGAGCAGGCGGACAGCAGTCTCAGTGTTTGACGGAGCACCCATGCTGTGTTTATGGGAACACTTAAAAAGCCCCAAATACAAAACAAAGTCATTATGGTTCATTAATGACATGGTTTTTTAACAGCCAGTGGATAATAATGTTGTTCTTCGTGATGGATTTAGTCGAGTATCTGCTAAATATGATAATAACACGTACTACAGCAGGCCTCCTTCCTCTCATGACAAATAGCTCTTCTGTGTTTTGCATTGTGTTTTCTATTGTCGCTGACTCTCCATGTCGTCTCAGAGCCTCATATTCTGTCTTTGTTGTCCAGGAGCCTCCAGTGTTTCCCTTTATTCAACACGACCTGACCTCCACGCCCACCTGTGCACCTG
>OMNN01085986.1:7654-18174 GCA_900302755.1 Chromis chromis
TCAACTATAAAACTACAAAGGCACAAATTCTGTTTACACATTTAATATATGAGCCATACTGCAAGGGCCATTATTATACATTATAATATTACTATTTAAGAGAAACTAAATAGTCTTTCCACAAGCTAATAAAGAAGCAGTTTGCAACCCACCAGCTCAGTTTATCACTTACTATACATAGTACAACAACTATATACTATAATGGACTCAAGGTGGGGATTTGAAAGACATTACCATGAAATGAAAGATACTACTGGGATGCAATTTCTAGGATTCACTGTTTTTGGAGCTTAACCCACAGTACAGACCAAAAATGTGGATATCACAGCTTCTGCTGCAGCAAACATGTCATACCAAATAGCTGGAGGAAGCCTTTAAACCAAATTTATTGTTGTTGGTATTTGTATAACTTTCCACAAGACTCTTTGCAGCAAGCTGTCATTTTAGTTTCAGGCATATTGTCAGTGAGGTATTTTGTTTTTATAATGAAAGGCAAAGATCCTGCAAATGTTTTTCCAGACATCAATGTCAAAGCTTTCTTTTTTTTTTGTCCCCAGTAATGGAAACCTTAAATGTGTGGACTTTGCACTAGCTTGAGGTTCAGAAGATCAATGATCACTTGGAAGTTTGGTGCTTTGCCTCGAGCATGAGTCCTCGAGCTGTTTTGTACACTTTGTAAAGGCTTACACACACACACAGCAAAGGAGATTTGGGTTCAGGTTCAGGATACACCAATAGGGAAGTCTAAAAAACGTTTGAATTGCAATGCAGTTGACCAAGACTTTCATCATTCGAGGCCTGTTTGAGGCCGAGGAACTTTTTAGCAGACCAGACCTCAATTTACACTCTTTGTCAGAGAGGCAGTGTTAAAAATACAAACTGTCACTGCTTGGTAATGCGGTCCTGAAGGTGACCTATAACACGATCAATAAGAACCCGGAAAGAATTAAAAGTGAGATGTAGAAGATGAAACAGCAGATGTCGGGTTTAATCTGGCATTTTACTGATAAACTGGTGTTTCATCTTTAACTCGTGTCTGTTCTTTCAAAACAGCGGTTCTCTTGCAATCGTCAAACGTCTTGACTTACAAACTAATCTCTGTGGTACATGGACAAAGGGCAAGATGACTGCGATAGTGTCAAGGTGATACAATCTCTTATCTCTATCGGTGGTTTGCTACTGGTCTTCATTGCACCTCTTGCTTTACTCTGCTGCTGACATTCTACTTCCAAACAGGGGAATTCAAGTCAAGTACAGGTTTAAAAATACAACACTCCCAAAAGTATTGAATATGTTCACTGTAACATCCACTTATGTAAAAAAACACATGTTGTATTATAAGGTCAGGTGCTGATTAAAGATTCATGCAAGCTTTAAATCTTGACATTTGCAGTCAAAAATGAGAAGCCACAGAGGCAGTGAATGAAACATGTTTTGCACACAGCATTTCATTGCAAAGCTCCGATGGTCCTATTTATGTAGCTGCTTGTGGTTGGAGATCACAACTGTGTCCTGGTATTTCTTTTTTGTTGCATCGTACCTGCATTGCAAGTAAAATTCAGTGGAAATTGGATGTTTCAACCATGATAGTGGAATAGCTTTGGTTCTGAAATATTCTTGAACGAGGTGCCATGAAATTTGACAGAAACACTCGTGATCCCCAGAAGATGCACTTTTCAAAGTTCTCACTTATCACAGCATGTCAAGATGGACTGATCCGTGAAATGTGTGGTTCCCAGAGAATGTGTCATTCTCTACTATGTTCCAGTAGCAGTACAACAAGGTTGCCATTTGTAATTTGAGTAAAATTTCTAACTACTGCCTTGAAATTTGGTAGAGGCATCCACTTCCTCTTTGGAATGACTAATAACAACTTTATCAATCAATTGATATTTCACATTGGCACCATTATAGTCTTTTTTATTTCATGTCCAGTGATGCTTGCAGAACCAATGACTGTCCTCTTAGCTGCACTTGTCCTTGGTCCTAATTTGCAAATGTTAGCATGAAAACATGTAAAAGATGGTGCACATGGTGTACATTATGTCGGCTAATGTTAGCACATTAGCATGTAGTTATTAGTCTTTAGCTTAATCCGTAAAGCCAGACATACTTTATGACCAAATTTACATCCCTTCTACTTGGTTCACTAGTCTTGAAATTGTATGTAACCATATGACTTGGTCTTTCCAAAGATACCACAAGCTTGTCTGTGTGATGATGTGTTGGATAGAAAAACATAATTTTGAATTTACATCAGATTTAATCATAGTTACAACCTGCATACAGCTGTGTGTCCATCTCCACAAACATTACTCTTTAAGTTACTTGTGATTCCATTGCATAGATATGTTTATATCTAGCTATGTTTATGTCTATTCAATGCAGTATGTTAATATATCATCACACACAAGAGTGGAACTAAAGCTTTGTAATTGTAGGGCAGTGGTGGCCTTGGGGCAGTGGTGGCCTAGTGGTTTGTGAAGCGAACTTGTAACCGGTGGGTCGCCGGTTCGAGTCCCCAGACTGGCAAGAGGTTGAGGTGGGAAAGTGAGAGTGACCGCTTGTCCCAGTCACAACTACTGTGGGCCCTTGAGCAAGACCCTTAACCCCTGACTGCTCCCCGGGCACTGCACCGCGGCAGCCCACTGCTCCTAGTATGTATAGTTAAGGTTAACTTTGAATAGGATGGGTCAATGCAGAGAAGGAATTTCCCCAAGGGGAAATAATGGTTAGATTATTATTATTAGTAGTAGTATTAATTATGCTTCCTAGCCTACATATTGGCACATGCCAAAGTCATAGAGATATGAAGACCAATGACACATCTGCAAAGTAACATCTTTGCTGATTTCTTCATCCTTTTTCACTCTTCTGCTTCTTGGGTTGAAATAATGAGTACTTATAAATATTTTTGAATATTTCATTTAAGCACTGAACAGTTTCAATTTCTAAATCATAGCGTATCCCGCTGTCATAGCTCTGATATTGCCAGACAATTTCCTCTACATAATCAAAAAATGACCTTCAGCATTTTCTGAGATATGAGGTATGTGTAAAAACAACAAAAACAAGAGCAATCTCATAATACATTATTTTCCTTGATATAAAAGGCAATATAGGAAATCTGCAAGTATTATATCAAACAATGGATGGATCACCAAGACTGTTCTGAAAAAAAGAAAAGATACAGCTATATGGTTACTAAAATAGCCGAGGGCTCAGAGGGTTAGAGTACTGCCAGACTGTGTGCTTTTTTCATTGCAAAGCAGTCAATAAAAACATAGATAAAAATATTTCTTTTTTCTTTGGAGTACTAAGACTAATCTGAAGGCAAAATGACAGAACTTGAACCCAGTGTGTAAATGTTTTCTGTTGAACTAAAAGTCAAAAGAAGTCAAAGCCAAAGGGAAAGCATGAAGAGATCACACAAAAAAGCTTTTTTATCTTTTTTTTTTCTTTTCTTGACTTGAGTAAGGTGGGTCTCCTTGAGTCTACATCTATTTGTTCTCGTCCTAAATTAATCAGCCTTGTCCTCACGGCTGCAGGGAAATTCATCGTTTGTCGTAAAGTAGTGACAGCTGGTAGAATGGACTTTTGGTCAGCATTATTTGTAACATTGTCCCGTTGAAAACACTGCATTCTGTATGCTGCAGTGGTGTCAAACTATGTACCATCAAAGCCCAAGAGTATGCAGGGTTTCATTCAAGCCCAGTCGCATGTGACAGGCTGAAAATGAACGAGTACAAATCTCTTCCAAGGTGACCTTTGGGCTCAGCTACTGTCATACTACAGGTTTGAATTCAGCCTGAAGCCTGTGTTGCATGACACCCTACATGTCTGTTTTTATAGTGAGGTGTCTTACATACATAGATCATGTGTGATTCTCTACAAAGGATTATTTTATCTTCTGGAATATTAAATACAGGAGACTTTGTTTTCATTGCCCATTATGGGCAGTGGTGGCCTAGTGGTTTGTGAAGCAAACTTGTAACCTTTGGGTTGCTGGTTCGAGCCCCCGGTTGAGGTGGTTGCTCTCTTGTCCCAGTCACCACCACTGCGGGCCCTTGAGCAAGGCCCTTAACCCCTGACTGCTCCCTCCACTGCTCTTAGTTAAGGTTAACTTTGAATAGGATTTGTCAAATGCAGAGAAGGAATCCAATCTGGTTGGTTCTAAAGTTTTGCTGTTCTATCAGCAGAAGATAAGAAAAGAAAAACAAGAAATCCACAAAATGCTGACCTATAATGGATTTAGACTAACCTTAACTCTTAACCTGCCTTTTGATCCTAACTGGTCACGCACTGAAACTCAATACAATGGTCAGCATAGGTCAATTCAAAAACTGGTGACCTGTCCAGGGTGTCCCCTGCCTTCGCCCTAAGTTGGCTGGGATAGGCTCCAGCCCACCCGCGACCCTCCAGAGGATTAAGCGGCGTACAGATAATGGATGGATTTTATAGAGCAGACAGAACATATGGATGTAATCCCAAATTGCTCACTGCTGACAAATATAAGCTTTTTAATAGCAGTAAGACCTATGCTATGGTCCCTGATGCTTGGCCAGTTTATAGGTTTGTTTAGAGAAGAGTCATTATCCCACTTACAGATAAAAAAATACAGTGAATACCCTTGATATGCCTGTTTAATTTTGTGACTAGAGTCAGCAGGAGATCAGTGTTGTGAGGCTCTTTGAAAAAAACTTTCCTCCTAAACCACCAGGTTACTGCATCCCAACACAAGCTAGATGTCTCAAGAGACACTAGTCTCCAGCAGCGTCCAGACACATCATGCAAATGTAGCCCCTGGATATGTTCTGCTCAGAAACAATGATACCTTCTGTAGGTATCAAAGTAAGATTGTTTTAAGCCACTAAAATTCGAGGTTGGCATCCCAGCAGCCCGTTACTACATAAAGGATTCAGCTTTCATCACGCAGTGTGACCAGTCAGGGTTTTAGTATCACTGCACTTCTTTGTTGGACCTCTAGCCTGATACTGCCCTGCAGGGTTCTGTGATGGTGGAGCTGTCTGAGCGATATAACTCACCCTGCAGCAGTGCTATAGCTTCACTGTGGCTTCACATAGAAAGTATTCTACATCTGTCTTGCCATTAGACAGACAAACACTCAGCTCTCTTGGCCATCCGCACTTTAAAACCATCAGAACTGCTTTGTGTCATATTTAACTCTTTTCAGACATTTCATACTGTTTGGATGATAATAATAATCCATTCAGCTAATTTGTTTTTCTCCTAAAAGATATCCTGTGGAGTGACTGTAACCATTTACATGTTTACTCACGAAACACAATGGACTCCATGTAGACTTTAGTCACTGGAAAAGATTTATTTTAATGTGGCACATACAAGCCATTAAAGATCATCTAGTAGGCTATCTTAGTTCTGAACAGGTGAAAACACTTTAGAATCATCAATTAATCTCAGCATGTTTTTTGGACTGTGGGAGGAAGCCGGAGTACCCGGTGAAAACCCACACATTCACTGGGAGAACATGCAAACTCCACACAGAAAAATCCCAGGTGTCCTAACCGGGAAACGAACTGAGTATCTTCTAGCTCTGAGGCAACGGTGCTAACATCCGTGCCCCTGTGCAGCCCCAAATCACAATATAATTTCTTTAAAAAACGTTCAAAATGCAAATTAAGAAGTGTTTAGATTAGAAAAAAAATATCATTGCCATGTATTTTTTTAGATTTAATAATTTTACTGACATATAGTTCACAGCAACTTTTACATTCCAGTGATTGAGTAGGAAGGAAAGGGACACAATGCCTTTCTGCTGGTATCTGTCAAGTATCATCCTCTGTTACATTGGAAGTATATCATCACTTACTTTACACTGGAGTAATCTCTTGTCTGATACCTTTATGATTGTTGTCCCCTTGATGCCTGACATATTTGTCACTGACAGCTTTGCTTTAAACCTTGATCATACTCTCTTGTGGATGCGCACATGGACAGCTGCAGACACCAAGGATGAGTAGGGTTTTTTTTTTTATATACTATGCAGTAGTCTGTTTGGAATTGTGTGTAATATCTACGTATTCCACACATGCAAACAACTCCCTTGTAGTCACCTCTACAAATGTTGGGCTGCTTGAGGACGTCTGCTGACTTTGGCAGAGGATTTCTGTCACATGGACCCTTGTGTACGTGCAGATGCGGAAAATATGTCACTTGTTTTACAACTACATTATTTTAGCTTCTACCTCCATGTAGCCTAAATCATTCCCTTTTTATTTCTGTCATTGACTGACTTTGATTATGATTATCAAATCTCATGAACCTCCTGTCAAAGTGCTCATCAGGCTGAGATGTCCCATATAAGACAAGTTTGTACAGTTAATAGAATTTGGTGCCTCTGATTAGCAGCACTTTTACAAACAAGTCTCAGAAAAAGTAAGAGGAAGCATCCAATAGATTTCTGCCTGAGACCCACTTTGTTCACTCTTTTAACTGTGTTAAATACATTGTCTTGTGCGTGGCTGCTTTTTATGATGCAAAATTGTCGATGTGAATTACTGACCTTTACAGTCATTTGAAATGCGTAACGCATCACCACAATGATGTGCTTGCAGTGCATTACATCATAGAGGGCATGACACAGTAAACATGGGCTTTGACATATTGAAACATTTGTTTACAGCCGCTCTGCAGTCCAGCAGTTCATGTCATACCATTCAAAAAAGTAATCCACCGACTGAGTATTGTATTGACGTGTAACTTTGATGTGTGGAGATTCTGTTATGTTAGCTGTTAGCATAGGTATAGTGCTGCGGGAGTATACATACTAGGCCACTTATACCCCGATCAGCCACAACATTATGACCACTAACAGGTGAACTGAATAACATTGATCATATTGGTACTATGTGGTGTTCTGCTGGAAAACCTTGGATTTTGGCATCCGTGTTGATGAGACTTAGACACCCAAATAAACATTATACCAGAACAAGCACACTCCTTCATGCAAACAGAAATCCCAAATGTCACTGGCCTACCCCTGTAGGAAAATGCACCCCACCACATGGCAACAACATCAAACAATCAGGAACATCTTGAGGAACATGACAATGGCCCAAGATGTTGATTTGACCTTCAAACCTCCTAGCTCCCATTCTGATCAAGCATCAACAGGATGCAGTGGAACAAGTTTGTTTGACAGAGGCCCCACTGCACAAGCCAGAGCACCCAAAGGATCCACTGCCAACGTCCTGGTGCCAGACCCCATAGGACACCCTGAGGTCCTCTTGTCCATGCCCAGTGGTTCAGAGCACTTTTGATGACATAAGGGGTGCAGTACAGTATTAGGCAGGTGGTCATAATGTTATGCCTGATCGGTGTATATAGATTATATGCAGTTCACATAATCAGGTTTTTGTTTTAAGTGTGATAAGATCCAATATCCACTAAAGTGTATGTCAAGCACGCAGACTGTATCTTTTATACACTATCTGTAGACTCACCATGGACTGTGCATTTTATATGGTCAAGTAAGAGTGTGAATAAAAACAAGTGGTCGGAATCATCGTGTGGACTTTTAACTTGTTTTGATTGATTCACAATGTCATCTCTTGCAATGAGAACATGAAAGAAGACATTCCACCTTAAAAGCTGCTTTTGAGTGATGCAGTCAATTAAAATTATTTGATCAAAAGGTAGCAAAATATCCTTTCATCTTCTGGAGCAGCTAAAAAAGTAATAATGCAATGAAAATAACTTCATACCTAATTGAAGCCTTTATTTATGCCTGTGTACCTCAATCATCTCTAGGAACGTCCATCAGTGTTGGAATCTAAAATCGGGTTGCAAAAAGTGTCTTCATTAGGCTGTTGGCTCGCAGTCTGCCATATAACGGTTACTAGATTGTTGACAAGATACTGAGACAATATGGGAAAAAATAGTTTACATTGGAGTATTAAGCTGTTCTATGTTCTAGGTCTTCACAACCTTTTTATAATTTTTATAAGCTCTGCTCATGTAACTTTGATGTGTAAAATAAGAGCAAAACAGTCCAAAAAGTATCTTCTCTCGTGAACATCCCCCGCTCCAGGTCATTATCTCTTGACCAACGATGCACACCTAAGTTATGTGATGACACTGGTGAAGCAGAAAAAAATCGAAAAAAGCTTCTAAGCAATAGGACAGATTTGAGAGTATTTGCCAGGCATGACACTTTGCTATTTAAAGGGTAATTAGTGTTTTCTTAACTGCCTCGTCACACAAAAAGGTCATAATACATGTCTGATTAGCAATAGGAGTTTAATGGGCTCTTGATCGATATCAATGAATAGACAATTACCTGGCCAGCTACTGACATTTAAAGTTTGAAATGGCTCTCCTATGTACTATGAGAACAAAAATTGCCCACCAATTGGCATTTCCACCCACTCTGAATCCCATCCTCATTAATTTTTTAAATTCGCCTGTTTAAATATGAAGAAGGCTGCTGTATTGTCGGCTTGCACAAGCCTGAGAATGACAGCTGAGAAACGCACTTCAGAGGTGAATGATTTTCATCAAAAAGCACAATTAATTAAAGCTATTGTTTTAGTCAGATCCAGTAATTAACTGTGATCATGTGTTGTTCTGAAGTTCCTGAGCTTCCAGGAAGGTCTCTACACACAAACAGATGGCATGGTGGCAACCCTACGCCCTACATATCATGTATCATGACAATGGAACATAAAAACCAAGTCATTACGGTGGATTTATCACTCCACTCATCATATCTAAACAGTCTGTGTATGTCCACACATGAGGAGTTATGGCGGCCCTCAGGCCATGAGGCCTCTGTGCGCCGGTGAGCTGCAAAATTTTGTTATTCATCAGTCTTGCTCGACGTCGTGTACTAGAGAGAAAAGACAAGAGAAATACACACATTTAGGTTTTCCACAATGTATTTCTGCTGGTCATAGATGGACTTAAAATAAATAACTCGTTTACTTGAATGTGATCTCTGCTTTTTGTCTTTCCGTGCAGTAACATTAAGTCCCATGAAGTTCTGTGATTCCTCATTTGCATAAGAGGATTATGGCAAAGCATAGATGTGAAGATTTAAAGTTACACTTTGCAAATTAATGCATGTATTATCTTTAAATTATACAGTCTTCAGTAAAGACAAGAGCAGATGCAACCAAATACAGAGCAGAAGGAGCCAAACTGCAAGAGAAATAACATAGTGACTTATAATGTGAGATGTAGAACCTTAAAGGCAGCATGAGAGAGAAATACAGTAGATCTTTCTTGTGTGAGGAGCGATAGATCCACTTGTTTTGGATGAGTTTTTAGTTTGTGCGTACATAACTCTGAGAGGAGGAAAATATATTGAACGATTGCAGAAAACAGGTTCTACATGTTACATTTAAGCAAAATGTGACAAAGTGCAATGGAAACAGCCTCATAAATGATGACATACATAAAACAAATGACTTTCCACAAAGCTCTTTTCTTTCGTATCGGATGAAAACATCATATCTGTGTAGGCAGATAAGAAAAACCGCATCACTTTTCCACTGTTTTAGGTTTGACTTGTGCTCTTTCTACTTATCCTTGCGTGTTCTTAGGAGACTTAACATTACCACCTGTTCATCTCGATGAATCTACTCCTAATATTTGCATAATGGGAGCAGATGCAGGTATCAATTCAGATTTACAACAAATTGCGCTACATTTCGATGGAAATCCAACTACAAATAACGTTGAATAAACAAGTGCTTTGCTTTCATTTCAACTAACTCTAGAAGCCTGACCCCTGAAGTCCTTTGGGCTCTATGGATAAGAGACACTTGGAAGCATTTTGAAATACAATAAGTCTCCTGGACTCCATCACTAGCCCAGAGTGAGATTTGATCAACTACTGCAAAAAGAAAACTGCCCAGAGAGTATAACATGGCCTTTTGGCAACGAGTCAGGAAACACTGATGTTATTTAACCTGTTCTTGAAGTTCTCTCCTTCAATTTTTGCCACATTTGATGGCACAGAAATGAAGCCCAGCAATGCCACATCCATTTGAGTTACTGTTACCCTTTGCAGCCACTGCAGTGAAACTGCCGCACTCGGCAGCCTTCTAAAAATGGTGGCAGGTTGTGTTTTTATAACAGATCCAACCTGATCCTGGTAGGTACCAGGATAGAACAGATTAAGGGAACTGAGCCATCATTAATAAAATTTGTGTTGCCTTTACCTTTTCTTGCTATGAGAAGCCAAAATGCCTGACATGAAGACCTAGTGCGTGACTCCAGAGTGTCTGCTGGTACCTGGCCACCTTTAAAAGTCTTTTTTGATCAGCAGGCAGCGTGAGCGATGGTAAAAGCAGCAAAACACACACTCAGACACCCAGATCAGAGGAACGGATCTGGGTTACAGTGTGCGGAGGTTTTTTCGGGGAGGTGTTCCTTTTTAAAGCACTTCTCCTTAGCAACGTAAACGTGGCAGTGGCTCAATTCTTCATTGTCTTCACCCCCCATGTTAGCAGCAGGGCCCAGTGAGAAGCAATTCC
>OMNN01085988.1:0-12453 GCA_900302755.1 Chromis chromis
CCCTTCCACCTCCACGCTAACAAGCTAACAGGATTTCAGTCTCACTGTCAAAGTCGTAATCTTTGTTTAAGCGATGCTCGGCGCTTATCTGAATGTGAATGAGCAGCGGAGCAGGTCTCTGCAACGTGTGTTTACAGGTACCTGGCCCTTCAGTGGATTAACGTGCTTACATGGCAGCCAATAATCTGTGGCGCTGGGCCCTGGTGGCAGATGGGACATCAGTGTGGTCACTTTAATTAGCGACTTACAAGCCAGTAAAAAGGAAAAAAAAAAGAAAGAATGAAGATAACTCGGTCACCAAGCAGTATCTTCCCGTGAACCTTTGCCCCACTTGCATCTCCTGCTTGCTCTGCTGTTTCAGTTATTGGCTTATGGATATACCCCCCACGTGCAAGCGCATGCAAAGACATGCACCGCTTCATATGCACTTGCTGTCAACCAACAGGCGGCAGCTCGTCACATCCCTGCTAGTTGTGTCCCCTGAAACCTGTGACCATCTTTCCATTGATTTTGCCTTGTTATTTGTTGTGCATTAGGGGAATAGAAACCTCAGTTCATCAATGTGTCTTGCGAGATAACACTCGCAAATCATGTCAGGTGGACATCCAATCTTTTAAATAGACTGGGATCTGTTTGACCTCAGGCAACAATTGATTTGCGTATTGCTAATTAATTGAGGTTGTGCTCAGAATCATGACGATGAAACGGGCACACCAATTTGGATCATAAAATGTTCAAGCAAAGATATCAAACGCAGTCCTTTAAATGGATGCCAAAAATAGGTTCCAGTCAGATTTGACTAAATTCCCTTTCTCTTTTTGAGCTTGCTGCTTTTATGATGCATTACACCAGGAGACAGAGTTGCTCTGTGATGATATGAGACAAACGTAATGAGCTGCTTGTTAGAGCTGCAGTATCGCGCACAAAAAAGACACGTATGAACAAACAGCCGTATCCACAACAAACAGCAGAGATCAGACAGTCGCCCCTGCAGCCAGACAAACTCCAGGGAATCTCAGCTTCTTACAGTCTTTGTTTGCGTTTTCGTTTGTATGCCCCTGTAGTGCTTAGACTCTTTTTGGCAGGGGTAACACTTTCCAGAATTGCCAGAACTGGAACAACCGGCTTTTCTTTTTCTACCTTCACCCACAAAAAAACAGCTCAATTTGCCCGTGTTTTCACGGCTGAGATCAGAAAGTCGGCATTCCTCAAATGACCGGCCACTCAGCTCCAGACGTAGGTGTACACACATGCCTATATCCACTCTTACACACACACACACACACCCTCCCCCAGCCAGTTGGGCTCTTAGCCCGGTGTGGGTCACATGCCCAGCCCCTCCTGACTTGGGTCAACCCCCCAAGGCTTCACCACCACTAGCAAGGCCTGCTGTCATTAAACTCCAAGGGATTAGTTGGAGACTCCAGCCCACAACTCAGCAGCCTCCTCGGCCCACCCTGGACGCCGCACAACTCCATATGGGCGAGACATTTAAAAAGCCAGGAGAGGGGAGGACAAGAGGGGGGAAAGATGGGGACGTGATGAGGAGCACCAGCACTTAAAATCTTGTCCTTCAGTAGATGAGAACATAAAATTAGTGAGACTGAATGAATAGTAGAGGCAGAAATTACAATCCATCGAGTGCATTTGGATGTCTATCCTGCAAGGACACTTTGAGGCCTTGTCCACACCCTCTCCCCTTCCACACTCAGACAGGATGGAGCAGAAAAGAACATGGGGGCTACCGGGGGCCCTGCGTTCACGTCTGGCCTGAAGATGAGGGAAGCAATTTTCAGGTAATGACCAGAACCGCGGTTTAATTTAACCATGAACAGGACCAAACTTTCTCAGTCTTTTGTCGGCAATTTGTTTGGTTTCCCTTCACTGAGTTTTGTTTTGCTTTCTGTGCTTATCCTCTTAAAGACTTCATTGTAGTCATTCCTCTGCCTGCTGTGGAGATTAGACACCAGAAAGGGGAAAGGAGAGCCCTTTTGTTGCTCTCAAATCTACACACACACCTTGGTTATAGAAGCTCAGGTCCGATGTGTTTTTCTGTTCCGCTCTCTGTAAGGCATTCAAGGTAAACCAGTTTGAAAACAAATTCCTCTTGACTTCATTTTGCTGCGCCACCGGATAAGACTCATTGTCACTCAGAACACATGTGCGCTCATCGGCAAAACCGCGGCGTTTACAGCCGACCCGGTCCACTTGACTTTGAATCATTACCGTCTTGAAGGGCCCTCTTCGAGGCAGGATATGGGAGACTTACTGCTAGACTAACAACAACAGCAGACGATGACGGGTGCCTGCAGATTTATAACTCGATGGCGTATTGTTTCTGCACATTGCTCAGTGTGTGAGAACATGTGTGCACGCATGCATATTCAGCGTCATGGCCCTGATGATGTAAACAGGCAGGAATGGCAGCGCTTTTCAAGTCTGGACATGTTGTTTAGACAGTCACGCTCAGGTTGAGATCCCTCTGTGGTCAGCAGAGTAAAGTTTCAGAGCCGCACTCTATGCATTCATGTGCTACACTCATTACCGCCGCATTGGACTGCACAGCTGGACCGGCGAAGGCTAATACACTCAGAGAGGGAGCTGAGTGATTGCACTCTGTTTGCAGATCAATGCCCTCTCTTCTAATCATCCAAGCATCCAGCCACGCCTGGCCCAAGTGTTTTAATTTGGCGCATTCGAGACAGCCCCCTCACCCCAAACTGCACGCCTTGGCGGCTGCAGGATTTAGCCAGATGAATCAGGCCCCTGTTCAAGACGACACATCTGGGGTCATTAACAGGATGGAGGGGGGTCAGCCTTTTGAAGTTACTTCCTTACTCCTGCCCAATGGGTACGAGGGCTGTTAAATAGATAATAGGTGTCTGGACTATTTTGGGAGCACCTCATATTTAAAGGATTTATTGGTCCATTTCAGCTTCTCTTTAACTTCCAAATTTGAACAGGGAATCATGCTTGATTGAACTTAATTTAGGTTATTCTACTCTATCACTTGCACTAAATTACCAGCCCATAAGAGGACTTTGCTATCAATCTGCCAGATTTTCCTTTGAAGAGAACACAGTCTGCTCATTTACCAAGCAGGACGCTGGGTTCATGCACCAAAGTGCAATCTTTTACTTGCTTGTAATTGTGTCAGACGATCACAAACACTTGTGTACACCCACTCCACCCGAGCAAACTTCCGCCTTGGATTAAAACATGCTGGTTATGATGTTTATAGGCTGTTTGAAAGAGGTCAGATTACAAGCTTCTGCAGAAGTAGGGCATCCATGCTCACATCATGGGAGCTCGCCTGTTTTTTCCTCTCTGGCTTGTGAAGCTGGTGCTCACAGATTGTAGCCTGAAGCCAGAAAGCATGTAATTCAAACTGACCTCATGGCTGCAGTATAGATTTGGTTGTCTGGCAGCTGACACATATACAGAGCTGCTCTTATACTTCATGTATCGTTTTTTTTCGTAATCTAATTCTTCAAAGGGTCACTTCACCCACCTCTGCCCCTGCAGTACAATTGAGGTGGATGAATTTTTGTTTGAGCTGCTCACGGCATCGAACTACTGTATTTGAAACGTTATTTTCTAATCATCAGACCTCATAGGAATAGAACTTTCTGAATAGTTCCAATCGACCGATATTGCAGTTGAAGGTATTGCCTGTTAAATGTAAGCGATGCAAATGACATGACTAAGTTCATCAGAAAAGATGTGCATTTACTTGGCCAAATGACGGCATTGCAGGCAGCGTTGCAAAACACTATGCAAGACATCTTTATGGCAATTTATTATTTGTAAGATACAGAATGCATTTATATTTTTGGACAGAAATCCAATCAGGATGTTTTATCGACAAGTCGTTTCTCAGTTGTGTTCCAAGACTGAATTATACATGAATAGCTGTAAAGTAGTAGTTATTTTCTCTGCAAATGTATGCATCATTTGGTGTGTCAAATTTCAGAAAATAGTAGTAAAGAAGACACTGTCTTGTTTTGTCAGTCAGTCAAAAACTTAGATTTACTATCGTCACTGACTAAGAAAAACACTGAATATCCACATTTGCAAATTATTTCCTTTTTTTTTTTTTGCTTCTGCTTAAAAATGACTTTAAACACTAATCAAGTAAGAAAACAGTTGCTGACATTGGACAACTTGTTCCAGCTCAATATACAACTTGACTTGATTTGGTTTTACCCAACATCCTCACCATCTTGACTCCCCAATTCCCAAATGGCCCTCTGCTTGGGAGAACTCGAAGCTCCTTGTGTAAGTAATGGACTCCATGCTGTCATCACGACTAAGGTTTCCCACTGGGATGTCTTCCTCAGTCTGTATCTCTGTCTCACATGTGGAAACCACATGCCTGCGACCCACTGGGGAGATCGTCCGGAGGCTCCAGAAAGATGCTGTCCTGGACCAACGGCTCCCTTATTGCTAACCGCTTCCTCTGGCCAGAGGTGAACATGTGGGACCGCCGCCATGAATTTGCACTATAAATCCATCTAAATGGAGTGAAACTGCTGGAGGGATGAGATAAGAACCTAAATCTGGTTCCCTCCATATGTCCCTTTTAATTTATACTCTTTACAGACTTGTCCTTAATTGCACCCAGTCAACATGGCACTTCTAGAAGCGTTGTTGTGTAGTGATTCTAGTAGTGCTCTGACATTAAAGTGGCATCCTGTGTAAAAAAAAAACAACAACAAGTCACAGCAGTTGGTCTACAAATATCAGAATGAAATACGACTGTCAAGAATACTAAATGCTTTGGCCTCTTGATCTCTTCTTCTCTTGCATGTGTGTCTTGTTGGTAAGGTTAAAGGTCACGGGCGAGAGTCAGCGGTCAGCGGTCACAAGGGCATGGACTTTTGTAATGCTACTCCGGTGTAACATGCATGACTGATGACTTTTATAGCCCTGAACTGTCCTCAAGTCTCTAAACTGCACCAGACCTGTCGCCAAAAATCCTTCAGTTTGTTTCCCCTTCTTCATTGAGGTCACGTCTAAGAAAGGGTCTCCTCGCATGTTTTCTGCAAAACAGCACTAAGAGGATAAGGGTGGCTTAGCATCGGGTTAAGCCAGGCAATCACCCGGTGGGCGTACATAAGTGATTTGCTGGAAAGGAGTGTGAGAGGAAGAATGGAATATTTCTGCGCTAAAACAGACACTTTTTACAGGGGCTTGTTCAGGTCAGATAAGGCGATTGTGGCTGTCACTGCAACAGTCACGCGACAGCCCCCGATGGCCTCGATTCGGCTGCACAACCAGGTGATTGTTCTCCCTATCATTTCAGCGGCTTGAGGATATTCCGATTGTTCAGCGGTCAAATCTGATTAGAGGGTCTCGGTCAACCTGAGCCTCTGACAGCGCTGATAAAGTGAGAGTGTCAGCAGAGTCAGACGGAGAAAAGCCGAAGCGTCTCCACATATCTCTGGCACGTTCCATTGAAATGTTTTTGTCAGTCTATTTAGTTATGTCACTCTGATCCTCTTTATTCCTGTTGCAAAACTCGCATTATGCTCCGCTCGCTCTGCGTTTGAAGTTTGAACAAGTGGCCGTGAGTTTTCTGTGATGAAGGAAAAACAACAAGCGAGTGCACAAAAGGCCATCTTTTTTTTTTTTATTATTCAGAATATAGACACAGCATAGCTCATATCTTGCTGCCAAAGAATGCTGGCAGAATGAATTTCCAACAGTGGCAGGGGGGGACCAGCAACTCCTGCTTGTTCTGAGCTGTGAAACATGCAAAGATGCAGGCGGTCACTGGCAGGAGAGCGATGACTAAAATTAACAAACGGGCATCTGAGTACTGCGTTATTGAAAAGTGGCACATCTGAAGAGAGAGGATCGATGAGAAGCTTGAAGTCTGCGATGGCACGCAGAGATGTCTGATCATGCAAGTGTCCTGGCATGCAGCCTCCGTGTTAGCTTTTCTTGCACGGAAAGTGTTGATTTTAGCGAAGCCAAAGCCTCTTAATCACCAACGAAGACCCGCTAGGCTACGTGGACACACACAGACATGCACACACTGGCTGACAAAACGGGGGGGATCCCTGTCCCTTAGTTGTGCTTCATCCTTGCAAGTCCATCCCTGATTCTCGTCTGATCCAAGACTACCAGCCTGCTTGCCTCCCAGCAGGGGCCCTTCTCCTTTGGAGAGGGCTTAACATGGGACATATGGGAAAGTGTCTGCCTGCCAGATCACTGTCTTTGCACAGGGCCAGTGTCGGATAATGACACGCCGGAGACACGGCAAGTAGAAAATGAGAACAGGAGATCTGCTGTCAGGCTGACTCGCTAACCCGGACTGACCATGCTGTCTGTCGATTGAGCGAAAAGCACTCAGGCTTATATGATGACTGCATGGCCTATTTTAGCCTAGAGACCCACATCTCTGCAATAGTGTCTGGGTCACTTTATAGCGCTGCGAGAGCAGAGTGCTGGGTGTGCAATCGGATGTCGGTGCATATGGAGCTCAGGGATGTCTGCACAGTGTTCCTGGCTCTTTTCAGAAAAGATGGCAGCGTTAAAAATGGGGAGAAACTCAAAATGGGGTAAGTTTCGAGCTAACACTGTCAGCTTTTTGGAGGTTTGGGGGGCTCCTTTGATCATTTTCAGGTCTGTGCAGGAATTTGTCATTGAAGGCTGGAGCTGAGTCAAGCTTCTGCAGCTGAGTTGAATAGTTTTGAATAAAACACTCCTCCGTTTGAAGTTTGTCTTTGTGACTCCTGGCAGCTAAAGAGGAAGAAGATAGCAAGTTTTGCATATGTTCACCGCAGGTTTATTAACCAGCCTGTGTTTCACCTCTAATTGCCCCGGCGTGTTCTGATGATGCATCGCTTTGTTCACCTCTGCGGATCACCGTCGGAGCTTTGGACAACCTGCTGCCATGTGTGTTTTCTGTGTGTGTGTGTGTGTTTGCGAGAAGGCGAGCGAAGATCGTCAGACCTCAGGCTGAAAATTGATTGGAGCCTTAATTGTATTTCCTGGACTGCTGACGAACGCCGTGCTTGAAATTCAGCTCGCGCTATACGAGGGGTCACGAGAGTCAGAATTGGCTTTCGCCTCCACGTGCTCCCTCCCCTTCAAAAACACACATATTCGTCCTTTCTTCCCCCTCTCCTTCCCTGAATGATGCTTTCAATAGGTCGTCTGCAAGCACTTTGAGATTAATCACACTGAGCAAGACTATGTGTTGTATGTAAAGTAATGCTCTGTCATCTAAGACCTATACTCCATCCATCATAAGCACTTGGCACACCCTCTCTCACATGTAAATAGGTTTTAGGGGACTGAATTTACAGTAATGACAAATTACATTGTTTATTCTATAGGATGTTTTTTGCTGTTAGCTTGTCTTGCTCTGTACTTAGCAGGATTTACTGCCTTGGGAAGCATACATTTGTTCAAATTTTTTATCCTTTTGGAACCACATGACTTCATAATTAGCTCTCTCACAACTTGTAACTAGTAGTTCTTGCAGAATCCGGAGCACACTTCACCACAGAGCTCGAAACATAATATTTGTAGTGGTTGAAGTTATCCTGTTGCATCCCCTCAATCTCTTCGAAAAAGCTTGAAGAGTTCCCAGTGCCTATAAAGATGGAGGAGGTGGAGAATACATTTTCTTCCAAACTGACCCACAATAAGAATCTCCAGTCCCTCGGCACCACCACTATTCTTCAAAGTCTTTCTGTCCCCGCCATCAAAAGGCTGAAGTCTGTCCAGTGAGATGCCACACGTTTGTGCCTTCGGCGACAGGAAACGTTTGAAATTGAAGCGGTATGGAAAACGGGGCTGCTCCGGAGTTCCGCGGGTCTGTTTAGCAACACAAAGGCTCTCTTTCAGGTGTGCAGGAATGCCACAAACACAGGAGCACACCCACCCAGACGCCTCCCTCCTCCTCCTCCTCCTCCAGCCACAACACGAGGAAGCAGGCAGGCCGAGGCATCAAAGCCTTTCTTACCATCCCGCCACTTAGCAATGCGAAGGTCACCGAGGCCCTGGAAGTCACAGCAAGCTCGCTGTCTAGAAGTTGTGCAGATACAATCGTGTATGTTGGGCCACGCCCGCAACAAAAACAAACTGATTTCGTTCATTTAATTTTACATTCATTGCTTCCCTGGCTTATTTGGTCTGTGTTTTTTATGCAAGCTGCATTAGCATCATTTTAGCTCCATCTGTTGGTTCGCCTAATGATATTTCCACTATTTCTCATTTCAGTTTAATTCTAAAAGCCTCCCTCTACATATTAATCATGCATCTTTCTCATTTTACCTCTGTTGTGCAGTGGACAGAATAGTTTTGGTCCAGAATGAGGAGAGAGTGTTGAAATTTCCTCAAACAACCTTCTGGATGTTTTTGAAAAATTGCCAGGGATTAATCTTTTAGAACGACTTAGCTCCATGACTCCGGTGTTATAATATCACACAAGAGACTGTGGATATATCTGTAGGAGGTTACCTGCCCAAATCCCCTCAGTCCAAGGACTACCCCTGCTTGCAATACTGATCATGCCTGTCCGCTAGTCCTTGACCTGGTGTCAGCGTCTCCGGACACCAAAGCTGTCTATGTCTACGTCCTCTTTGCTCTATAGGTTGTGCTGATTAAGGCCAGCGTTTAAAGCAGGAACTGGAGCAATCTGCCGCAGCCTCGCTCGCCTCTCTGACTGTTCAGTCAGCAGTCATAGCGGCCTGATTACAGTCGGCTTTATGGCTCAGCCTGGACAGATGGTGTGCCTCGCACCGTCCTCCCCTGCCCTACCCGCCCGTGCTCATTTTCACCCACCACACAGCCAATCAAAACTAGTAGGAATTTATTATATAACAAAACTTATATGAAGCATAGGCTTACCACAGTTTGGTATGAGTAAACATCGTTCAACTTCTTCAATTTAGACACTAAATAATGTGAAACTTCCAGCAACACTTGCAGCATTGATAAGATTGCTAATGAAGTTGTTTTTAATCTTCTATAAAAACGTATCACAAAAATAGCTTTGCCTTTCTGTTTTGGGGGTTAAAGAATATTTTTTTAATCAAGCCAACAAGAATGCAGATTATCAGAACCGAATTGGTTTTTCATTTTTACATGGTCCTTGAACTGCTCATCTTTGACGTGGCATTCCATTTAGAAATCTGAGCTTAAAATTGTGATATTTTATCAAAATCACTTTATTCTACATGTCTCATTTAAAAATCTGCCAATAATAAAAGAGTTTGCTCGAACCAGATTCTGTAAAAAACTGAAAACTTCGGCACCGTTGGCACAACCATGAAGTCATGACTGACTCAGATGTGACCAACAGTCACGTGACAAAATTTCAGGGACTTTTTGGCTGAACTGGGCTGAACTGCAGGCTGTGTATACCCAGAAAAGATAGGAGACAAGTATGGAAACAAATTACAAATGTAAGTAGTAATTTTTGGCAGATTTTGCGACCTTTGGACTGATCTAAGCTAGTTTTTTGTTCTTTATGCTAAGCTAAACTAATCAGCTGCTGACACTAGAGTGGTACTGATGTTCAAAACCTTTTAGGTTTGACAAGTTTTTGTTGTGGTCGTCCACACATGCATTCTACGAATATTAGTCATTCTCTTTTCAACAAATATGTACACACTCACCCTGATAACAGTAAGTGTAAAGGACTTGCAGAAGTCAGTTAAACTTTTTGCATTATTCATGCGCTTCTGCCTCGGGGCCTTCTGTCACACTGACAAACACATGAGTCATGGGTTTGGGACCAGAGAGACAAGGAGGTTATAGTCCTTGCTAATGCAAATGGTGTGCAACAGTCTGGGTGAATCCCGCTCCAAAAATGTATCTAAAAAAATTTCAGTTTCAACTTTGTGAGCCTGTCTTGCTTAACTTCACTGTGAATCAAAGCACAAAAGAAATGGAGAAGAAGAGGACAGTGTCATGAAATTCAGATGAATCCTACCTGACAATGTCAAAGCCCTTCTTTTGTCAAGATACTCAGTTTTTTACAATGGCTGCCTGTCACTCCGGTGCTCGTGAATGTCAGTTTTTATCTCATCGTTTCCGTTTACATGATCCCAGCTGGGTCCAAGATTATCTTACATCGCTTATCTACTGCTGTGGTAGTCGTCTTTTTCTTTCTTTTTTAACAGAAAGTGAATACTTGTCGGGTCAAAGATCCCCGTACAGCTCGGCGGATAAAGATGGCATGTGGCTCTTATTCAGATGGAAATAGGCAGAGGCATTTTCACATGCACCCTTTGGCACCTGTTTTGCATGCGGCTTGCAGCAGCACAAAATAGAAGCGCAGATTGTTTTGAGCAGACCTGGCCTTGAAGGTCAAGGTTACCCGCTTGGTGTTTGCTGCCGTGATTGCACTTAATTCAAGCCATCAGTAGACACATATGCAGCTGTGCACTGACACATGGCTAAATCTCACACAATAAGTCAGTGAGTACAATGTTTGCACATTTTGCACTCAGTGTAGTCATTTGAACAAAGCATTCCCCTTACTGTGAACTGAGCAGAAGTTGGGATTCAGTCCAGAAAAATTACCACTCATCCATCTTGCATCTCTGGCGCTGATTCAGTCCCATTCTCTTTTCATTTTTACTGTGGGCTGTGTTTGTGTGTGTGCTAATGCTTATGGAAGGCATAAAAAAAGATCACAATTGAAAACGCAATGATCCATTTCAAATAACAAACATTGCATATAGCTTGAAAATAGATCTCATATCAGATGTTTTCAGCGGTACCTCTGGGTCTACTCATCAATTTGAAGCTGCTGATGACTTTGGCATCACATCACGAGCTCCTCTGGCAGGCTCATGCTGGCTGCTCCACAGTCGAGATTACAAACATTTGGACCTTGGCATCAAAGTTACTACACCTTGGAGCAAGACTAAAACACAGATATTCAGTATAATCTGCAGCTTTTGTTTTAGAGGACTTGTGTGACAAGTACTTCAAATTAAATTGCAAAATAAGCTGTCTGGCCTTTACCAAATTTTGTTTAAATCCTTCTCTAGTCACTGATTACACCCCTAAAAACTCATCTCTGCATGTCAAAGTTACATTTTCAGAAGGTTTTTTCCAGGAAAATAATCCCTTCCTGCCTTAAAATGGCCTAGATGTAATTCTACAGTGTGCAGAACTATGAAGTCCCCGTCTCTTTCTCCACAAATCCACACAAACCCTTCGCCGCTTACCACAGCTCGAGCACATCAGCTCACCTCCAACTCTACTCAAACACTGTAAAACTACTCTAGTCTAAACAATGGAGTTAAAAGTTGTAGTGTTGGAGTAATTCAGTCATAGATGTTGGAACTGGAAACCAGTTCGGAAGAAGAATAATGTCACAGAAAGCCCCACACTGCGATTTGACAGGATTGGTTCTTTAAGTTTGTTACATTCGAAACCCCCGACGTCTGAATTAGTTTTATTGCATTCATGATTCCAGCATTTAGAGAACATTACACCGATCAGCCACAACATTCTGACCACTGACAGGTGAAGTGAATAACATTGATCATATTGGTACTATGTGGTGTTCTGCTGGAAAACCTTGGATTTTAACATCCGTGTTGATGAGACTTAGACACTCAAATAAACATTGTACCAGAACAAGCACACTCCCTCATGCAAATGGAAATCCCAAATGTCACTGGCCTACCCCTGCAGGAAAATGCACCCCACCACATGGCAAAAACATCAAACAATCAGGAACATCTTGAGGAACATGACAATGGCCCAAGATGTTGATCACCTCCAAACTTCCTAAACCCCATTCTGATCAAGCATCAACAGGATGCAGTGGAACAAGTTGGATTGACAGAGGCCCCACTGCACAAGCCAGAGTACCCAAAGGATCCACTGCCAACATCCTGATGCCAGACCCCATAGGACACCCTGAGAGGTCCTCTAGTCCATGCCCAATGGTTCAGAGCATCTTACATAAGGGGGACCAACACAATATTAGGCAGGTGGTCATAATGTTATGCCTGATCGGTGTATGGACATGTCCTTAAGGTTTTGACAACATTGTGGTTTGGGTTCTTTAAAGTTCTCAGTAAGGCGTGTTGAAGTCTGATGTTTTGTTGACCCTCTTTGCACCACAACATCCTCCCTATGTAGACTTTGTTGGTGTGTAACAACATCACCTGACTTCCTTCTTTGCTCCTATGGCTGCCGTTTTGACCATAGTGCATGGCATCGTATGAGTGTAAATGTAAATAAGCAATAATGCTGTTGGAGGGATCTCAAGTATGAGTTGTGTAAAAACGCCTGTGATACGTGAGTTAACACAACATTATGTGTTCTGTGTGCAGGATGGAAGAGACGGTGCGGTCGCTGCTGCAGAATCAGGGCGTCCTGGAGCAGACTGCTGTGGACACAGTGGACATCATGAAGGCCTACAAGGTAAACCGTCATCCCATGAGGTCAATTCAAAGACACTAAGATGAA
>OMNN01085989.1:0-10123 GCA_900302755.1 Chromis chromis
TCCCTCCATATTGTTTTGCTTGCTCTCAGTGCATCACTTCATCATCTGTACAGTGTGTTTGGCAGCAACCAGAGACCTCTCTCCCTCTCCCCGTCTCTCTCGCCTCACTGTTTTTGGGATGTAATTCATCTTGAGTCATGCAGACACACACACTCCCCGCTCGCTCGTACTGTATGTGCACTCGATTGCACATAAACTCGGGAACAAAATGCATGCTCGAGTGCACATGCATCACACGAGTCTCGCACTTATTTGCACATTCCGCCGAACACACACACCCACCAGCAGCAGCAGCTCTGTCACTGATCTGATGAACTGTCTGTCTGTTTTCTCGGTTTCTACTTCCAATACCAATCTTTTGTGTGTCTCTGTGTGTGTGGGTGGGTGTATTTTTGCTTTTTACTCTTCCTTTGCATCTCTGAATCAACAATTGTCTCTATCTTCTCGTGCCAGATTGAACAGCAGCTGTTTTGAAGCTGTAAACGCTCTATGTTTTTTTTTTTAACCTTTATTTATCCCCTTGGGGAAATTCAACTGCATTCAATCCATCCTACTATACATACAAGTAGCAGGAGCAGTGGGCTGCCGCGGTGCAGCAGTCAGGGGTTAAGGGCCTTGCTCAAGGGCCCAGCAATGGCCGCAGTGGGATTCGATCCCCTGACCTTCTGATCATTAGTCAAGGGCTTAACCTGTTGCGCCACCACTGCCCCCCCAAATAAAATAAATAATAAATAATACATTTATGTTAAACAAGGGCTGGTCAAAAATGAATCAGGATGCCACGCCACATTTCGCTATCATCATGTGTTATACATGTTTTTGTGAACACTGGTAGGTCAGGCAGTATGAACCCTCTGAACCCCAGAACCAGGGTTTAAAAGGCATGTTATAATTTTAAAAAATCAGCAAAATTACACCATTTATCAGCCAGAAACTGTAAAAATGGAAAGATTCTGTGGAGTTTCAACTTTCTGACGGTGCTTTAACTAAAAATGTGTGATGTGGCGCCCCGATAGCCTAATGGTAGCAACTGTCCCGGGTTTGATTCCAACCTCAGGCGTTTACCGCATGTCCTTCCCCACTCTCTCCCGTTTCCGACTCTATCCACTGTCCTATCCAATAAAGGCATAAAAGGCCAAAAATAAATCTTAAAATATGTGATGTGCTGTTTTGTCAGGAAAAGTAACCAAATCGGAAAACAGAATTTTTCATCAAAATCACTTTATTGTACATACATTTTGAAGTATTTCAGTGTTTTCAGTGTATTAGGAATTTCAGTCCTCTGGCATTACATTTTGCATCACCTTCTCCCCATGAGTGCAGGAAAAAACAAAATATACTACAACTACTATTTAAAATTAATCTTTATTTATAGTACTTTTCAAAATCCAAGTTACCAAGTGCTTCAATGTAAAATAAATGATTGTATAAGTATCCACCCTCTTCAAGTCAGTATTTAGAACTGCTGGAGTTTCAACTTTCTAATGGTCTTTGACCCTATGCCAAATTCAAGCTTTAAAACTGTGATATTTCTTTAAAATCACTTTATTGTACCTGAATATTCATCAAAAATAAGCCATATGCTCTAACCAGACTCTATAAAACACAAATAAGTCTGTGTCCCTTAATGCAACCGTATGTACCGTAAGTATTGTAACCAACAGTCACGTGACAAAAAATCAGGGATTGTTCAGCAGAACTGCAGGCTGTGTTTACACAGAGCAGAGCAGAGAGGAGGAATATGAAATACAAATCATAATATAAGTAGTAACATATCTATATTATGTAGAGCCACTGTTTTTGTCAGTATTGAAGAGGTGCAGGACTTTATTGCAGTGGAAAATGAGCCCACAGTGAGTAAAAATGTGACAGGAGCAACAAAAACTGCTTGGAGTTCAGAGGGTTAAAAAAATCAGTGTTATTTGCCTCATCTGCAAGAGTTCATAATGCTTTCTTGATTCTTAGTCACGGCTCCTTTGATTTCAAGAGATTTGGGACAAGTGATTCCAGGAAAACAGCTCGTACTGAGAACATCATCTTGTCCCTTGCAAAGATTTCGAGATAAACATCAATTTCTCAGAAATCTCCTCACATCTGACTGAGCCAAAACACTCAAACTAGCCCCTTGGATTGGCTTTTCTAACTGCATAAGGATCTGTTCTGGTCAGCTAACAACATTTTTCTGTCTTTCTGTCTCTTACCAGGTGGAGTACGACGGTCTGACTGGTCACATTGAGTTCAACAGCAAAGGACAGAGGACCAATTACACCCTGAAGATCCTGGAGAAACACCCAGCGGGACATAAGGAGGTGAGAGGGCAAACTGTTAGAGCTTAGGTTAGCATTTAGAGAACTCTAGAGAACTAACTTTGCTGTTAATTCTCAGTCCGTTTGAAGCAGCAAGTGAGTTAAATGTAAAGTGGCAGGAACGGTTTCCTCCAAACACGCTGTTTTATTGGGAATCCTGGAGAGTTCAGGAGGACAGTCGCACACTGGCTCCGCAGTAAGCACTTCTCTCATTGGTCCGTCAATAAAATCAATTAAAACGGACTTCTACCACGAGGCTTGAGTGTTGCTTTATGACCTCAGATTAGCATTAAAAGGTCGGAGATCAATGGAGGTCGCTGCCGGGTCAAACGGACTCCCGGGCCAGGGGTTAAGTATGCTGTAAAAAGTAATGTGATGGTGGTAATTCACACTTGATTTAAATGACCTCCTTCAACACAAATAAGTGCCCTGGATTAACTTCAGTGCTTCTCCGGCGAGGACGGTTTGATTTCTGCTCTGTTGGTTTATTGGAATTTTTCAGTCCTCTGGCATTTCTTGTTGCACCACTTTCACCACACGAGTGCAATGAATTCCAAAACTGCAACTGCTACTTAATATTCTTTATTTAGAGAGCAAAATCCAAGTTACAAAGTGCTTGGCAAGGGCAGAAAAATAAAACAGACAAGTCATAAATTCATCAGGATTTAACCCTTGAAGCCCCAAATTATAGATACTTTACTACTCACATTTTAAAATTTGTTTCCATACTTGTCTCTTGTCTGTGTTAATAAGTATCTTAATAGATCTCTCTGCAATTTTAATGTATTATTCTTTGCAAAACTGCTCAAGCTCTGCCTGGATCCATGAGGATGAACAGCCCTTTTTTAGGTCCAGTCACAAATTCTTAACTGGATGGAGGTCTGGGCTCTAAATCAACCCACTCCAGAACATTCACCTTGTTTTCTTTAGATCATTTCTGTGTAACTTTGGCTGTATGCTTCAGATTATTGTCTTTTTGAAAAACATATCTTCTCAGAATCCGCAGTTCTCTTGCAAACTACATCAGGTTGTCCTCCAGAATTTCTCTATACTTTGCTGAATTTATTTTACCCTCTACCTTTACAAGCTTTTCTGGGCCTGCTGCCGAAAAGCACCCCCACATCCCTTCATGATGCTGCCACCACCATGCTTCACAGTGCAGATGGTGTGTTTGTAATCACGTGAAGAGTTTGGTGTCCACCCAACAGTCTGATGGCCGAAAATCTACATTTTGGTCTCATCAGACCAAATAACCTTCTTGACTTCAGAGTTTCCTACATGTCTTCTGGTAAACTCTAGTTGAGATTTGATATGAGTTTTTTTTTTTTCAACAGTGGCTTTCTCTTTGCCACTCTCCCATTAAGCTTTGACTGGTGAAAAACAGTCCAATCTCAGCCATTGAAGCTTGTAACTCCTTCAGAGGAGTCATAGGTGTCTTGGTGGCCAACCTCACTAGTCTCTTTCTTGCATGGTAACTCGGTTTTTGAGGATGGCCATATTCCTTCCATTTCATGATGGATTTATCTATACTCCAAGGGATGACTTGGGAATTTTCTTGCATCCATCCACTGACTTGTGCTTTTCAATAACCATTTTGTGCTCTGCGGTCTTCATGGTGTAGTTATATCCAGTAGAACTGATTCACCAGTGACTAGACCTTCTAGATACAGGTGTCTGTTTTACTACAATCATTTGAGACACATCCACTGCACCCCGATGATCCATTTCACTCATTGTGTGACTTCTAGCACCAAATGGCTGCACCTGTGTTGAATTAGGTGAGTCACTTTAAAGGGGGTGAATATTTATGCATTTATGCAAACGGAAATCTTCACAGATGGATCTCTCAGCATCGTCTCAGGTGTATTTCCTAACCTTTCTTCAAGCAGATGCATTGTGTGGTTTGAGAATGGCTTGTTGGCTTTCAGAAATGTCCAATTTTATGTGGGAACAGCATCCACACACCAGGAAATAATGAATAATTCTGTTAGTCAGGGGACTTTAAATGATAGAAACTCAGAAAAGAATGAGAGATGGGGCTTAGCTTTGGAGCCTGGGTGGAAAGAATGTGTCTTGAAAAGTGTTTTTTGGAGGGTAAACAAAGCAATAAGATGGATGGGAAAGGCTGGACATGATTCAAAGGAGGAGATGATGGCAGTCGGGGGAAGGAGTGGCCTCTGTTCTCCATCAGCCAGTCTCCTGGGTGACAGCACAGTATCCTAACAACTAATAAATACACAAACAACAAACAAAAAAGGTCATGCCGGGTCAGGAGATGGGACGAGGTGGGTGTGCGGTCAGCAGATGAGTGTTTACGTGCTTCGGTACGTATTTATGGCCTTATTTAACCCGCTGAATGAGGCAGGAGGAGTCGGATCCTCCCTCATTGATTTTAGCATCGATTGCGCAGCGATCATTATTCAGCTTCCTCCACCTACTTCTCATAACACACTTTAATGACTCTCATCTGTTTGTCTGCAGACCTTCGTCCTTCAACTCCTACTTTCTCCTTCTGATCTTTTCACTTGGCTTTTTTTTACATCTCCATCTCCTCCCGACCGTCTTCGTCGTCCACCACCAGCTTTCTTGTTTGAGAGGAAATGTTTGATTGCAGAAAGTTAAAACTATTTCAGACATTTTAGGCCCAACAGCAGAAGCACAAGGTGTGTGACCAAAAATGTCTGAAATAGTTTTAACTTTCTGCAAGCAAACATTTTGACGAACTTTTAAATGAGACATGAAGAATAAATTGATTTTGATTGAAATATCCCAAAGATTCTTTCAGTTTTTACAGTTTCTGGCTAATAAATGCTGTAATTTAGGCAGTTTTTAAGAAACAACATGCCCTTTCATATCTGCTTGTGGGTTTGGGGGTTCAGAGGGTTAAAACTGTTTGCTGTTGCTTTACGGCACACATTTGCAGCTTCACCAAGGTAGATCTTAATGGAAAACATTCACAGATTGACTTTAAAGTCCTCTCAAAATTGACATTGCCGACGATGTTGCTGTTTTAAAGCTGGTGTGACCAGTTTTCACAAGTACTTCATCCTTTGAGGAAGTAGGTCATTTGAACAAACGCCCACTTCAGCCACGAGCCTTCATTTGTCCACTTCATGTCGTGTCTGAACCGCAGGGTTTCTGTGACCCATATTCACCTAGGAAATGCAGCATTAATGCATAACTTTCTGACTCTATAAGCTCATGAAAGAGGGGATGAAAAGCGACATTAAGCAGCTGGTATTTTATGGATTTTTGGTTGCTTGTAACAGGGCAGGTCTTTGTAATCTGTTGGGACAGGTTTGGTCTTGGCACTGACTGTAAAAGCTTGTTTGAGTCATGTTTTTTTTTTAGCACATTAACTGCCTGTTCTTCCCTTTTTTCTTTGACCAATGTTCTCCCTTCTCCTCCTCAGATTGGCATCTGGTACTCCAACAACACGTTGGCCATGAACTCCACCTCTCTGGACCTGAACGCCTCAGAGACTCTGGCTAACAAGACGCTGATCGTCACCACGATACTGGTAACCAACCTGCCGTACTGTGGCATTAAATATCGCTCACTGGTGTCTGAACCAACTGCTGTAAACTCTCACCTCTGTTCTGACAGGAAAACCCGTACGTGATGCGCAAGTCCAACTACCAGGACTTCCAGGGCAACGATCAGTATGAGGGCTTCTGTGTGGACATGCTGCGGGAGCTCGCCGACATCTTGAAGTTCTCCTTTAAGATCAAGCTGGTGGACGATGGGCTGTACGGAGCGCCGGAGCCCAATGGCAGCTGGACCGGGATGGTGGGAGAGCTGATCAACAGGGTGAGTGCAGGACGAGGATGGAAGCAACATGCTAAATACTACGCTGTTTGTCAGGAGGGTCAGTTCTCAGAAGGGTCTGAAGAAGATGCATGTCAATATCCAGGTTTCTTTTATCCAGTCCAATTCATATTTTCACTCTGTTTGCGCAGACTTTGGAAATGTCTTTAAATAATCTTTCCTACAGTCACATAAACAATGTGAATCATTCAAGTAATGACAAAAAGTTGACTGAAAACAAAAACCAACATTGTTTTGCTGCCTTTTTTTAACAGCTGGTTCATTATTTTGTGGATTCTGCTTTAATTCTAGGAGCAAAAAAGACGCAACAATATCCTTGAAAACATGAGCGTGCTTCATCATTCTACTAATTATTTTATTTGTATTGGCCTTTTTCAAGCTTGAACACAAAGTGCTTTTCAAGGTGTTTGCCTTACAGAATAAAAATATGTAAAATGTACGACCCTGTTCCTGTCCAAAAGGTTTTAGAACATTTTAGAACATAAGAGCATAGATATAAGCAGCTGGTTAGCTCAGTGAGTAACACCCCAGACCTTGGCATGGGAGATAGGTGGTTCAAATCCTGGTCAGGGTGCAGGTATCCAGAGAAGGACCCTTAGGCAAGGCCCTTAATACTGCCCCATCTACCTACCTATGTACGTCGCTTTGGATAAAATGAAATTGTAAAAGATGAGGTGAAGGAAAGTAAACCACATAAACAGATCAAATAAGATGAAAGTATAAAAGATCTTACGAGGCAAATGGTCTTATATGCAGCAAATACAATAAATGAAAAATAAAATTGCCTAGTAAGAATACAGAGTTCCTTCAGTGGAAAATTGCTTACATGTAACGTAACATAATCAAAATGAATGCAGCTCTATTCTAGTGAATCCACCAGTTCAGTGGTTTTAAAAGGCAAAACAAATTGCCAAAATTATACGGTCCTTGAACTACTCATCTATCACTTGCTGTTGAGATATTTCTTCAAAACTCTTTATTATATGTGTCTTGTTTAAAAATTTGCTAAAAATAAATAAATCGCATTGCTTTTCCCAGATTCTGTCAAGAACAAAAAATTCTGCACTCCACTGCAAAACAATGACACCATTAATGACTCAGCTACGAGCAACAGTGAAGTGGCCAAAAATCGGGGGCTTTTCGGCTGAACTGCAGGCTGTGTTAAGAGATGATTGTTGTGACAAATTAAAAATGTCAGTAGTGAAATGCACAGTGCATAGTGATTCCAGGGTTTTACATTTTTTGTAAAAAATAAATACTGAATCAATTCAACATGGGTCAATGGTGGCCTACTGGTTTGTGAAGCAAACCCACCGTAACCGGTGGGTCGCCGGTTCAAGTCCCCGGACTGGCAAGAGGTTGAGGTGGGAAAGTGAGAGCGACCGCTTGTCCCAGTCACCACCACTGTGGGCCCTTGAGCAAGGCCCTTAACCCCTGACTGCTCCCCGGGTGCTGCAGGATGGGTCAATGCAGAGAAGGAATTTCCCCAAGGTGATCAATAAAGGTTAGATTATTATTATTATTGACAAGTTGTCAGCAAGTGCTTGGAAGATGCATTTAGCATCGTGACATATCTTTGATAGATTTGACCTGCAGAGTAGTGTGAAAAACCTAAATGGTTTTCATTCAATGTTAGTAACACCTGTGGGCACTTTGAGCTGTGATTGGAATTGTCCAATGGAGTCAAGCTGACGGATGTTGGGGGGCAGAGAGTTCCAGAGTCTGGGTGCAGAGCAGCTGAAGGCTCTGGCACCCATAGTGGCCAGTTTGTAGGTAGGGACAGACAGAAGAGTAGCTGAGGAGGAGCGTAGAGCACGGGAGGGAGTGTAAGGGTGGAGAAGGTCTGACAGGTATTGGGGGGGGCAGGTTATGGAGAGCTTTAAATGTGAGGAGAAAGACTTTATATTGGATACACTGAAGGACAGGTAGCCAGTGGAGCTGAATGAGGATGGGGGTGATGTGGTCGGTGGATTTGGTACAGGTGATGATTCTGGCAGCAGAGTTCTGGATGATTTGGAGACGGCGGAGAAGTTTGTTAGGAAGATCAGTGAGGATTGAGTTGCAGTAATCAATGCGTGAAGTGACAAGTGCCTGGACCAGGACCTGGGTGCTGTGTATGGGCAGAGTCTGGAGATGTTACATACGTGCATGAAGGCAGTACGGATAATGTTACTGATGTGGTGGAGGGGAAGAAAAACACCGTCCAGTATGACACTGAGGCTTTTGTGTGATTTAAAGCATTCTAGCTGTGTCATGCTGCACAGAAGATATTGTTGAGTTCTCGCTCCCGCTGAGCATGGTTGGGTTGTTTCCATAGAGGTGCAGGACTTTGTATTGGAGTGAAAAATGAGCCCACAGTGAGCAAAAAATGTGACAGGCATCAAGAAACTGCTTGAGAAATCCAGCTGGTGTTCAGCATGAGCAGGCAGCAGATGAAGTGTTGGTTGTTTTCCATCATTTGGCCACGCAGAAAGTGTTGCACAGCGAAAGCAGCGCATCGACTCCGGCCGAGTCGACGCACAGACACGAGCGTCCTCCGATGATTCCTCCGACACTGGTTCTGCATTAGTTGTTATGGCAACAGGCGGGGGTGAGGGGCTGGAGATGCTGACAGCGATGGCGCCCTTAACTGCAGCACCAGAGTCGGCCAATTATGCAAGTGTTGGAGCGCCGCTCGGCCCTGAGCAGCAGAGACACACAGAGATGCTGAGGACGTATTAAGTGGCTCAGCTGAAGCCCAATTTCCCCCGTTAGTTGTTTTCTCAGGGAAAGTGGCTCATTTTAAGTCGAGTTGAGTCTAATTAAAGCTGTGCAGAGAATTGCCTGCGACGAAAACTGTGAGAGGAAGCAAAAGACGATAAGGAGAAGTGTCGGCAAGAGTGTGTGTGTGTGTGTGTGTGTGTGTGTTTGTGAAGAGCCTTTTGTGTATTAGACCTGGAAAGCAGAGGCATTTTTGCAGTGTAAGGACGTTTATGGAAAGTGAGCCAGCCATCAATACTTACAAGAGTCGCTTGAGGATCAAACGGTGCATTTGCTCTGCTCTATTCTTGTGAGGACTGTAATGAGTTTTTACATTTTCGAATGTGCCATTTTAGCCAGCTCAGACATTTCTGTAAAGCGAGGGTCTTTTTTAGGAAATTGGGAAGTTTAACCAGAAGTCAGGAGAACAGTTTTTGCAAATGAAGACCCTTTCTCGAGGGTTGATCAAAAAGTTCCAGGACTGTTGGTGGTGCACGTACATGGACAAAAAGTAACTATCATGACTCAGGAGACCGTATGACATCACACTACCAACATAAAGACCTGTGTTGCAGATGTTTTTGTGACTGGTGGGTGTGCATTTAAAGTTTCACAGACAGCAAACATCACACTCTGTGTCAGTCAGCAGCTGGATGATCCAACCTTCATGTGGTTTTGTGGGTAAAAACTGTTAAAAACCTAGGTATTAACGCACATAACTGCTAATAACCTGGATTTTAACAGAAAACTTTGATATAACCTCAATATTAATGCACTAAAGTATCAATAACCTGGATGTTAATGTGCAAAAATGCAAAAAATTAAACTCAAAGAAGTCTTCAGGAATGGTTCTCAGTTGGCCACGTCTGGAGTCTCTAGGAACAGAAACAGCTCAGTCATGTGAGTTAAATGTTTTTTTTTATTTCAGAATTTATTCAGATAAAGGTGCTTCCAATTCACATGAAGAACATTCCCTCTTTTTTTTTTAGAACATTTTAAATCCTCCTCAAGTTTAATTTTGCAGTTTCCATTCATTTTTTCAAACGTGATTCTAGGGCTGCCACTAACGATTATGTTTCTCTTACTTAATCAATCAACAGTTTTATTATTATTTTTAATTGATTAATCCAAACAATTCATTTTCCCCCAACAAAGCAAAATTACCATTTCATTGTTCAGATCATTTTCACTGCAGGTCATTGTATAGCAGCGCACTAAACAAAGGTTTACATATTGAGGTTAGAGTTAAG
>OMNN01085990.1:0-11462 GCA_900302755.1 Chromis chromis
TTCTCACTTTGTGAGATGATGATTTTATTTATTTATTTTATTTTATTGTTTTTTTTTTTTATTGTATGGCTGTTTTGTTTTATGCCATTTTTATGCTTCATTTGAGCTCTTATTTTATCGTATTCTCTTATCTATCTTATCTATTGTGTACAGCACGTTGGTCCACTGTGGTTGTTTTAAAGTGCTTAACAAATAAAGTTGGATTGGATTGGATTGTAAAAAAACAACAAATTATTAATTACCTAAAAAACAGAAAGTCAGACCTTCAACCTGTTATCATTTATGCCAACTTCTTGTGATTCTTCTTGCTCACACTTAAATGTGATACTTGTAATACTTCCAACACATCTCTGAACACATCTTTAAACTGAGCTGACATGCTTTGTTGTTTAACCCTTTAAACCTCAAACTCTGGTGGGTTTAAAAGGCATGTTATCTTTAAAACAATCACCAAAAATACACCAGAAATTATAAAACAAGACGGAACTGTTGGATTTTCAACTTTCCAACAGTCCTAAAACTACTCATCTGTGCTGTTTCATTGGAAACCTGAAACAAATCTACACCAAAATCACATTATTCTGCACGTCTCTTTACTCTCTTTACTACAATAAACTGTTTGCTGTCACCAGATTCTGCAAAAAACTAAAAAGTCTGCACTCTTCAATGCAACCATGAAATCAGTCGTTACTCAGCTGCAAATACCAGATGACATTCTGCATTAAAGACATTTCTGTGTTCTCTCTCCTTCTTCATGGCTGTTCTGCTCCCATAGAGGTGCAGGACTTTATATTGCAGTGAGTAAAAATGTGTCCAGACACAGCTTAGGGTTCAGAGTGTTAATCGATTGGTTAATCAGCAGAAAATGAATTGGAAAAAATCCAAATAACTAAAGAACCAATGCCAAAAATAAGCTTGTTTGCACTCTGGAAGCTGTGTTGGGCCCATTTTCTGCTATTCTAAAGAGCAATTTCAAGGATTAGTCATTAAAATAATCCCCAAAGTTATCAGTAATAAAGATAAATGCCAGCTGCAGTGTATATAACAGTGTATGTAACCTGTAAGTAAAGATCCATAGTGTCAGTATCTCTTAGCGTCTTGTGTTCTGACCCTCACGCTGATCCACCGCTGGGACGAATGTGAGATGTTCTGCTTCTGGAACTGCAGTAAAGTGCTTTTCCAGCCAGTTCAGTCTCGTATTCGTCCCTGCGAGACACAAGTGGAGACCATTGCATCTCCCCTCCGCCACTTCTGGGACTCTAAACTTCCTAGAAGAACTCACAGCTCCGGGTCAGCCGTCAGCTCCAGCATCTCACCGAGGTCCCCGGACCAGAACCGAAACCCCTCCGAGTGCCGCTGAGCCCTCAAACGCCTCCCGTCCCCTGCCTCCGTGACTCCTGCTACACTGGGACCTGCGTGTAATTAAAAGGGGGCTTTAAATTGCCCCCAAGCATTAAAAATGGATCCTGTTGGCAGCAAATGGAGCATCTCCCTCCTCATCTGCCGCCATCTTGCCGGGTCCTCGAGGGCTGGAGGCCCAGACAGATGCTCCTCCAGGAGGCGAGGGAGGTTTGTTGGGCCTCAGGAGGAGGTGGATGTCTGCGACAGGCTGGAGCCTTTTCTGGAGGATTCTTGAAGGAATTAAGTCAAAATATTGTTGGTGGTGGAAGAAACAGCAGTCAAAGGACGACATATTGTACAGACTTTAACAATATAAACATCAACAACAGTCGGTATATGTACACAGTGAGCAGGTAGAGACTGAAGATAGTGAATGTTAGTGACTTCCAGGGAGACTGTGGTGTGATTTTGCTTGACTTGTGCCTCTGCTTTACTTTTACATGCCTAATAATGATGCAAGTGCTTGAATCCTGGTAAATAAAGTAAATTCTATGTGCCTTTATCTCGCAATTGCCAAGTTTACTGTATGAAAAGAAAAAAATAAAGCACATCTGTGGTCTTAAGACTCTAAAGTGGCCACTGGTGAAAGTTTTGGTCAAGATTTACAACCACTAGTCATTGCTTAAAGGCTAATTCCACCAAATCTATGCACGAAGATCAGTTACCAGTTGGGTCAGTTTGTCATTTTAGATCCACTGTCTTTACTTATTTGTTATTTGGGACCCCAAAACTAAGTTCCGTAAAATATTTTGGCTTGATTTTGAGATTTTCATATGTTTTCAGAATTGGGAATTTGTGTCTTGTTACTCTCAAATAAACGCCTCACCTGGGAGTCAATATCTCCAAAACGCATAGTTTCTCTTTTCAGGGTTCATTTCAAGTACATGTATTTGAACATTAGGTAACGCAAAATGAGCCTTATATGTCAACATAAAGGCAACATGGAAGCAGCTTGTAACTGCACATATAATGACAATATATAGACGCCTCTGCAAACCAGTTTTTGTGGGCCTGTGAATGAGTTCACATCCCCATTTTGACATGTCAAAATAGCAAAAAAATGGAAATCTGTTGGTTAATTCATAAATTTAAGCCTTAATACAATTTGAACAAGTGAATTATATGAAAATTCAGCCCCTGCACAGTTGTCATGAGGGGGTTAATTAGCCAGAGAGATCAAAAATGTTTTTGTACCAGGTTGTAAACATGTTTATTTCTGCTGTAAAGTTAGGCGTTTTAATATGGAGGTCTATGGGGATTGACTCACTTATGGAGTCAGCCTCAAGTGGACATTCGAGGAACTGCAGCTTTTGGCACTTGCTTTGCACAGACACTATTTTAAGATATGTCAGTCCAAGTATTTTTTAACGGTTAAACTCTGGTTTAAGGGTATGAACTTGTAAAGAAGGCTGTAAGCTTGTACGTTAAGTATTTTTGGGGGAGTTTTTCCCATTTTTATTTATAGAGAGAGACAGGGTGAAAGGGGGTATAGAGGAGAGTGACATGCAGCAAAGGGTCTTGAGTCGGACTCGAACTCATGGCGACCTGCACCCACATGGTAATGCCTTAACTCAGCGAGCTACACGGCGGCCCACGTTTTAGATTTTCAAATGCTTTTCTACTGCTTTGAGGAATTTGATCATCTTTAATGGATCCGTCTGGTAAATATCCAGTTTTCACCTTGTTAACTTGTCTATATGGTGTTTTTATATTCTACAAGACAAGCAGCCATGGCTGAGCATTTCCAACTTGAAACTGCACAAATTTAGATTTCTAGGGTTTCATATGTAACAAAATGTTCTGCTTTTCTTCTGCTTTTAAGAATTAAATGATCGTTAAAGACATCCTCTGGTAAAAACCTATTTTTTTAAACTTGTTAACATGGCCATATGGTGTTTCTTTTTTACGATAGAAGACACACCATGAGTGAAATAAGAAGTCAACACCATGGGCTAAGGATTTCCACCTTGAAACTTCAGTGTACCGATGACAGTCTCAAAAACACAGATTCAGACTTGAGAGGTTTCATACATCACAAACATGAGGAACCAATCCTGTCAGCTTGCAGGGAGGTGCTTTCTGCATTTCTATTTTCCTTCAGAGTAGCTTTACCGTGTTTCAGCAGAGATGTAGGTGAGCTGGTGTGCTTGAGCTGCACACTCTAAAGAAGCAAAGATACAGAATCACATCTAAGACATGCAAAAACTAAAACTAAATTTAAAAAAAATGTCACGCTGATACACAGAGATGAGTTTTTAGGGGTTAAATCAGCGATCAGGGATGGACTAATTATATTTCTTCCTGTTCTGGGATGCTCACAAGTCAGCTTCTGAAACTTCTACTAACTCCTCCTAGCCTTAATGGATCGACCACATCAGCCTCCGAAGCCCCAGAAACGAACAGTGCTCCCTCATCCACCAATGAGCAGCAGCTGCTCGTGTCCTCGTCGCGGGAAGGCGAACCATATGAGCCCCGGCGTTTCCCCTCCACACTTATTACATTACCATGAGCTCGGCACCGCTGCATCATAGACACGGCTATTACTTAGAGTGTATGCAGGGAGTCTGACTCTGCGTGGAGGAGGAGGACGAAGAGGAGGAGGAGGAAGCCCCTGACTCCTTGACAACCTCCCCCCCAACCCTCCACCTCCTGCACTCGGTGTCAGAGCCTTCTCCTGTCAGTAATTTGTTGCTAATCAGCTGTCAGCTCGGCGGCGATGATGAGGTGATCATCGTGGGCGGTGGAAGGTAATGGCCTTAAAAGTCACAGAGTCAATGTCAATGGGATCACTCGGATTCAATCAGGGGCGGCCCGATGAAGGATGGCGCCCGCTGACATTACCACTCATTTTGAGCCCAAGCATCTGGGCCCTAGTAAATAACCATCAGTGGGTGGGTCCGAGGGACAGGTCATTAGCCCTGAGAAAAATAAATATCTCCTCTCTCGTGAAGGCTGCAAGTCATTTAGCACAGACTAGGAAATTTCACCCTAGATTAAGTATGATGAGCCAATATCAGTCAGAGGAGAGGCCATACTGAGTGGGGGGCCCTGATGAGACGCAGGGAAAATTTATACGCAGGCCTCAGCAAATGTAATATGATTTTAAAGGCGAGGAAGTGTGTTGTCACAGGGCTGGAAGGAGGGACTGAGCCACTTGAAACTAGAGTTTGATTGATGGCGGTTCTTGAGCGCCGATGTCTTTGGATTGAAGCTGCTGATCGCCGGGCGCTTTCTGCTGATATTCAACATTTTCACATTTGCCCAATTTAGTGGAAAGTGTTGGGATATAGAAAGAGTTGGTTTCCATTTCTGGGTTTGTTTAGACGCTAATTCAACTCACTGATACCTGAAACCAACCAGCAGGTTTGCAGTGCATGCATTTCTTTTTAAAAATCACCATAATGACAGTTTATCAGAGCGAGAAACTGAACCAGATTTTCAACTTTCCAACAGTCCTTGAATTACTAGTCACATGTAATTTTGTTGGGAAAATTAAGCAGATTTAAGTTTAAAATTAGCAATATTTCAACTAAATCATTTTAATCACATGTATCAATAAAAAAATTGCCAAAAATGAACAATTTGCTCTAACCAGATTCTGTGAAAAAGAAAAAAATCTGCATTCCTCAGCACAACTTAAAAGCCATTAATGACTCAGCTGTGACCAACAGTCTAGTAAGAACAATTCAGAAACCTTTCAGCTAAACTGGGCTGAACAGCAGGCTGTGTTCACACAAAGCAGATAGGAGTATGCAATTAGCAAAATATCTATAGTATGTAGAGTCAACATTTTTTCCCAGTGTTCCCATGTTGACCCCAGTTTTTAATAAATAATCAAAGAAATTAGACTTTAGTTGTTTTTAATGTTATGTTTTGTGTCATTCTAACTGCACAGAAGACATTGTTGAGTTCTCTCTCCTTTTTGTCATGACTGTGATGTTTCCATAGAGGTGCAGGACTTTATATTGATGAGCGAACAGTAAGGCAGGAGCAAAACACGACCAGAAACTATTAATAAGTAGTATAATAAATAAGGTTCCAGCTATTCAGTCCCACTAATGTAAAACCTGTAAAGTATCTAGAATCCTACAGCATATAATAATCACAACAGAGTTTCCTAAAGACTCAAGGATTCATTCTAGCATTGAATCCAACACTTTCCTGCTTTGATTTCCATTCTAATCACTGGCAACTGATTTTTTTGGGGTAGAAAGTAAGCAACGGACCACAAGTCACAGCTATCTCCATGAACATCAACTGATTGTTGAATGTATTTGGCCACGTTTTAACATTTATTCTTTAATGGAAAACCCTGCTTTTAAAGTTAGCCTGATGATTTGCTGCTACACCTTCATTTAAATCCCAAAGAAATTATTTAAAACTGAATTTTACTGTCATTAGAGGTTGCACAAGATTGTCTAGTGTGTCCAGAGACATCTAATAAAGCTAATTTGCTATCAGTTAAAGGATGGTAGCCACATCAAAAGGATAAATTAAGGAAAATCTGTATTTTTGAGCTCCTAGTATGTGTCTTATCCTTTTGTTCCCAGCATAAAATTCTGGACAACACTAGAAGCAGACTCCATCCGTCACCTCCTCTTATAAAAGTCGAGCGCTCACTTCCTCCAACTTGACTAATGCAAAGCCTTGATGATGCACAAATGACCCTGGCGGCTCTGGACTGTCATCAATCCAATTAATAGGGGATGGCTCTGAATCCATTACAGCAAATATAATAAAAACATTATTATATTAACCTCCAAATCCAGTCTAATTCTATCAACATAATTAATTTAATCCATTTGCAAAGTGCCGGTTTTATGAATAATTAATACAAACACTTAAATATTAAATATTCATATTTGTTCATGAATCTCCATTGTGTTGGAGAGGTACTGAGCTGCTCCCACTCAGCTTTAGAAATGTGTGTCAGTACATGAGTGTGTAAAACAAAAAAATGCAGCAATTTCAGAAAATTCCCAAAAAACAAACAAACAAAAAACGGCATACAGTATGACCACACAGAAGTAATAAAGTCTTCTAGGAATGTTGATGTCTGTCAGGAGAAAATGACAGACAGACATTATTATGTTTGTCTTTTTATCAGTAAAAGTTCTATCACACAGTTGACTTTTACTGTTTTTGTGGTGTTTTTGTGGTAAATTAACCATTTTAATGTCAGTTTTAGCCTCCCCATGTAAAAATGTTCCACCAAAACTAGTTTCTCCTTCACGTTAATTTGCAGGGGCACTAGCGCTGCATCCTGGGCTAAACTTGAATTTGACCTACACAAAGACTTTGCTGCAATTTGCTTCCTAATTAATTTGTTTATTAGCAGTTTCTGTTGTCACATTAGTGCAGATTAGTCAGACTCTAAGAATTAACACTTGTCTCTTTTAACAATGACTACAACTTTTCACTAATCTGTGTCTAAACATGACAAACCAAAAAGGTGTCAAATGGGAAAATGGTTGTACTTATTATTTTTAACTTGGTTGTTTCAATCAAGACTTGTTGGAACATTTGCACACTGGGAGGTTTGCACTGTTATCAAAATGGTTAACTGAACGCAAAGACGCCACAACAGTTAAAGACATGAGTCAAATGGGAAATTCTACTTTTAATAACATATTTTTACAATCTAAGGATGAAACTTGGACCACTTTATCTCTGGAAACCACAGTTGGCACGATAATGTCACTGATTCATGCTGCCAGTAATAAGATGTGGCGAATCAGCACACAGGTTGCTAGCTTGGAGCTTGTTGTTGTTTCCAGTAGCAGATTTATACCTTCAGTCTACATCCGGTGACTAATCTGCACTAGTGTGACAACAAAAACTACTAAAAACAAATTAAGCGGCAGAAGGTCAGATTTAAGCTAAGCCCAGGATGTAGTGTTGGTGCCCCTACAGTGTAATGACGTTGGAACTTGTTTTGGTTGAACATTTGCACATGGGCAGATTAGGCTAGTCATTAAAAATGGTTAATTTGTCTCATAAAAACAGTAAAAGCACTAGCCAGCTATATGATACAACTTTTACTGATAAAAAAGACAAACATAATTTAATAATTGGTGCCATAGAGGTGAAGCCTTCCTGTGCTTTAGCTTTGGAGGACTCACTGGACTACACTAAACTACAGGGAGAATTAGCTAGCTGCATGTCGCTCTTGAAGAAATTTGTTGAACTAATATCGCAGAAGCTTGTGTGATATGGCTAAAAGATGTGGCAAATCAATGTGCCGGTTGCTGCTTGGAGGTTGCTGTTGCAGTTTCCAGTAGATAGCATGCAGCTAGTGGAAAGCAATGGCGGATTTATCCCCACAGTCTACATGCGGGGAGTCAGACTAATCTGCACAACAGAAAACTACTATAAACAAACTAAGCAGCAGATCACAGCAAAGTCTTTGGAAAAGGTCAAATTGAAGCCTGTTGTTAATGAAGGCAATAATAAGAATTACAACATATTATTGATTGGTAGCTGTAATTTTGTATTCACCAGTAAATCACCATGTTGCCATGTGTGAGGAGGCATAAATGGAGAGTAAAAGAGAGGGAGAGTTGGCAGCGATGTCTGAGCCCTTCAGTAAGGTCAGCTCGCTCTCCCCACTCCAAAATATCCCTATGAGAGAGAGAGGGGAAGTACATTATACCTGATGATGCCTCGCCAAGAGTTGCTGAGTGTTGGGCATCGGGCGAGAGAACAGGGGAGATATATGGCCGGGAACCAGGAGGTGAGAGAGTCGGTGGACCTCACTGTGGAGACTCTCTGCTGTATGGAAGTCGGTCTGAGTGGTGTTTCTGTGAATGCAAACACACCAGAGATTCAACGAAGACGGCTTCTGTAAGTTTTTGTGTGATTATATTTGCATCAAAGGCCAATAAATCTGAGTAGTCGAATTTTAAACTGCAAAATCCCTGATTCGATTCCAGCTGTGGACCTCTGCTGCATGTTTTTCTTCTATATCTTCTGTTTCCTGACTGACTCAGATACTATAGTTTATAGTCTGGTATCTAAAAGTTAGTTTTGTCTCCAAATGCATCATAATTTAACCCTTTAAGACCTGAGCCTCAAAATGTCCACCTGGTCTTTTTTTCTTATTTTGATTACAAAAAGGTAAGAAAATGTCCTGTGAGTGCTGGTGTCCATTTTTTCAGAAGAAACTTTCAATATCTGTCAGTTATTTACGATTTACTGCCTATTATAAGAGTTACGGTAATTTTACGGTAATTTCATCCAGCGGATTCCTGGGGGGGCACGGATGAAATTACCGTAAAATTACCGTAATGACACCATATTGGCTGTAAAGCGCAACGCCTCAGCTTTCAGAAACCATTTGATTTTTTTTCCAATAGCACAAATGGTGACATATTTACAGTATTCCAAAGTGCGCTAGCCCAAATGTGTCGCCAATGACGCATTAGGACTTAAAGGGTTAAGCTTAAAGGTCTTTCTATGAGCTTCCAGAGCTTTTAACTACCTGGATACTGCAACCAAACACCTTGTTTCACAGGTGCTGTAGTTTTCTAGTTATGATATGGACATGATGAACATGGCTTTACAATTTGGGGCAGTGGTGGCGCAATAGGTTAAGCACATGACTACTGATCCGAAGGTCAGGGGATCGAACCCCGCTGTGGCCACTGTTGGGCCCTTGAGCAAGGCCCTTATCCCTGACTGCTCCCCAGGCACTGCACCGTGGCAGCCCCCTGCTCCTGTTATGTATAGTAGGATCGGTAAAATGCAGAAAATGAATTCCCCCAAGGTTAAATTATTATTGACTGGATTTATAATAATAATACATTTTATTTGCAGCGCCTTTTAAAAACACTCAAGGACACTTTACATAATGGTAATGATAATGATGACAAAACACAGTAAGAAAAATAGATTTATGTCCAATAATGACTATTTTTGGTTGTTTTGGCACAGTTGGAGTTTATATTGAGGTTGAAACTACTGGATTCTACGCCGCAGTAGAACTAGAAAGGTTGAAAGGGTCAATAATGGTTCTGTAAATGTTCACACCACCTTGAGTTCTTGCAGTGGAAAAGACACCTAATGGTCAATTAGTCTGAAAAACTTTGGTTATTTGGCTCCAAATATCTCAACTTAACCCAAGAAATTAGATTATTTTGGATTCCACAGCAGCTTTGCCTCTTAAAAACAGCCGTCTGCTCCACTAAAAGTTTGCCGTTTTGCTTCATAAGCTTGTTTTGTCCTCCTGGTGATTTATCCCTCAGCCTCACTCAGATAAACAAATACCCTCCTCCCAACAGCGGTCGCCCTGCCATGTCCAGTGACAGAAGCAGGTGTTTGGTCCAGGTGGGCTTGCCAACACACGAGACCAGCAGGGGGTCTGACCGGGCCAGGAGTCCACCGTGGATCATATCAACAATGCAAAACCTGTTGCCAACAAAACACTTAAACATATATACGGACTAACAGCTTTAAAAGGCGACACAAGGGGAGGGTTGAGCTGATTGTTATGCTGGACTGATAAACTAGAGGGACAAATTAGCCCCAAGTTTGAATGTGTGTGTGTGATGAACCCCGCCTGGAAGACGATCATTAGTGAGTCAAATACCAGCACAAATGGCCGCCCGCGATAATGGCTGACATTCATCTATGTCTGAGTCTTGTCCAACTCGCCGCTAAACACTCACACGACGAGGGAGCTGAAGTCTGACGAGTGGAGAGAAAAAAAAAAGAAAAAAACTTTGTGGAGGAAGTCGAGGTCCGTGTCAGTTTAGTGGAATTATCTCGGATTAAGTGGCACAAGAAAAAACCAAGCGAATGGAAAGTGTTAAGACCTGATCCTGAAAATAGATGCAACAAAATATTCCTCTCACCGTACAACAACCGTTTATGATGAAGCAGTGCAAAGGAAGGAAATAAAAGCTTGTTGCGTAACATTTTAACACTCACCCACTTAAGTGTGATCAATCAGGCGCCCGTGCACAGTCCATCCCTCTGCCCCCCCATCTGTTATTGCAAGTGCTGTCCATATAACAGGCGCCTGTCAATTTCGCCTGCTTTTTTTTATTGACTCATCCTCTGAGCCACGGAGGGGGTTTCGATCACAATTATCATTTTTTATGAATACATTTTCATGAATATATTAGCGTTCCTCCCCACCGCCGCCACCCACCACACATACACATTTGGTGGAGTGTTGTTTTCTCACAGTTAATCAGTGGCCAGATAAATCAGAGGCCATATTTGCAGTCCATCTGCTGGGAAGGTGCAGCGGGGCTCCAGACGCCATTCAGACATGCTGGACAATAACAGGAAGTGGAGAGACAGCACGCAGACGTTGCAGCCATCACACTTCACTGCTCACTATGTTCTGTCAATACAGATGTCAGGCCAAGAGGATCTCTCTTCTCCTGGAACAGCACAAGCAACAACTTTTTTTCTCTCTCTATGTTTTGCAACTAGTTCAGATAATGTTCTCAACTGTGGATGGAGGTGCAGTAATAATACTAATAAAATGGAGCTACTAGATGCCTTACAGAATGTTAAAGAAGACAAAAGCATTACCATCTACCTTCACAAGCCTTCCAGGGCCTGCTGCTGAGAGGCATCCTCACATTATGATGCTGCCACCACCATGCTTCACATCATGATGCTGCCACCACCATGCTTCAAATCATGATGCTGCCACCACCGTGCTTCACATAATGATGCTGCCACCACCATGCTTCACATCATGATGCTGCCACCACCGTGCTTCACATCATGATGCTGCCACCACCATGCTTCACATCATGATGCTGCCACCACCATGCTTCACATCATGATGCGAACCACCATGCTTCACATCATGATGCTGCCACCACCATGCTTCACGTCATGATGCTGCCACCACCATGCTTCACATCATGATGCTGCCACCACCATGCTTCACATCATGATGCTGCCACCACCATGCTTCACATCATGATGCTGCCACCACCATGCTTCACATCATGATGCTGCCACCACCATGCTTCACATTATAATGCTGCCACCACAATGCTTCACATTATAATGCTGCCACCACCATGCTTCACATCATG
>OMNN01085992.1:0-13635 GCA_900302755.1 Chromis chromis
ATTGTCCCAGAACAAGCACACTCCCTCATGCAAATGGCAATCCCAAATGTCACTGGCCTACCCCCGCAAGAAAATACACCCCACCACATGGCAAAAACATCAAACAACCAGGAACATCTTGAGGAACATGACAATGGCCCAAGATGTTGATTTGACCTCCAAACTTCCTAGACCCCATTCTGATCAAGCATCAACAGGATGCAGTGGAACAGGTTTGATTGACAGAGGCCCCACTGCACAAGCCAGAGTACCCAAAGGATCCACTGCCAACGTCCTGGTGCCAGACCCCATAGGACACCCTGAGAGGTCCTCTGGTCCATGCCCAATGGTTCAGAGCATTTTTGACCACATAAGGGGGACCAACACAATATTAGGCTGGTGGTCATTATGTTATGTCTGATTGGTGTATGTTAAAATGAAAGAAACTGGGCTTCTAGTTTCACCCTTACCCAAAAAGTTTTTTCACTTCTGATTGGTAGATGGTTCCCAGGCACTTACTCACAAGGGTTTGAGGACGACGATGGACACGTTTTGGCCAGAGAAGATTGAGCTATGTCGCCACTTAGCCACTTAAAATGCAGTGTTGAGATTACCCTAGACAGCTGAACACCCAGTCACACCTCAACTCATGTGACTTTAAGGTGTCACATGATGATCAAGTGGCTCACATGTGATCCTCAACAACAACCCAACAGGAGCTTAAATGCATGAGATGTTTTCAAGAAACTCAAAAAAGTCCAGTAGCCTTCGTTTTAGCATTTAGATATCCCCTAACATTGAATAACTACTTTTCATTGACGTCCTAATAAAACCAAATCTTAACCATGGAAGTCAGATTTTTGAAAGGCACTGACAAATGATGTCATATTGCCAACAGGGACGCGAGATTGGAAATCACTTGTTTGACTCTTTTTGTAGTTTTCTCTTTTGTTCCGGATGACTTGTTGGCAAGGTTACAGTACACTTTAGGAATGGATTTTTTATTTACTCCTGGAAGCGGACCAGTAAGTTCAGCTGGTGTTCAGTGGTTTTCCGCTCTGATCCAGGTCATTCCTGTCTCACCGGTGCCTCTCCTTCTCTTTAACGTCTCCCTCTGCTTGTCTTTTGGTCTCCACATCTTTTGTCTGTTTTATTGCAAAACACAACAATCCCCCAAGGGTGCCTTTTTCCTTTTGCTTTGCTAAAAGTGTCGTCTCCCTCCCTCTCTCGCTCTTTCCTTGATTTATGTCCGCCGTCTTTGTCCCACTCTTTCTCCCTCTCATCCCATTTTCAATCTTGTTCTTTATCCCCTTTCCTTATCTTCCTCTCCGTGCACCCTCCCTCACTCATTTTCCGAGACAGCTGCTTTTGTTTCCGTCTCTCTCTCTTTCCCCTCTCTCTCTGACTTAATCATTAGGCCATTCATTTAAGCTTTAAATCATTAAGCTTTAGAGCACAGACTGAAAAAGTTCACCCATTGCTTTTCTAATTAATCCACAACGTCTCACTCTCCCTGACCTATAAGTGTGTGCGATGTGCCACTTATTGTTCCGAGTGGTTCCCAGTGAACATTTTTCTCAGCATGTGCATGTGTGGATCGATGTGTGCTTGTCCAGGTGTGGTTACTTTGCCACTGTAGTGAGTTGTTTTTATAATTACTGCGGCCCAGGATTTATAGCAATTATGTTCGTATTGGACAATCTTGAAGAGCACAATTTTCACTAAGTGCCAATGTTCGGTCAAACGTGTCTCCTCAAAATGATGCTTTTTCCATCATATATTTGGACAAAATCTATTTTGGCTGTTTACAAAGCATATAATTGTGTCTATGGTTGGGGGAAACTGCAGTTTCGGTTAAATATTTGAAAATCTTACCATATTCTGTCCTGTAGTTCAAGTCACTATGGACTTTTTCCAATATGGATAACAATGTGCCCCTTTCTCGCATGACTGATCTAAGTGCACTACCATTAATCTAAGACTATAGAATAGGAAGTAATTCACGATACAACACTACTATAAGTTGCACTAAATAACGATGGTATCATGATCCAGCGATTGCGCGATATCTAATACAAAAAAGAACATCATCTATAATCTAACCTTTATTGATCCCCTTGGGTAAATTCCTTCTCTGCATTTGACCCATCCTATTCAAAGTTAACCGTAACTATACATACTAGGAGCAGTGGGCTGCGCCCGGGGAGCAGTCAGGGGTTAAGGGCCTTGCTCAAGGGCCCACAGGGGTGGTGACTGGGACAAGGGGTCGCTCTCACTTCCCTACCTCAACCTCTTGCCAGTCTGGGGGCTCGAACCGGCGACCCACTGGTTACAAGTTCGCTTCACAAAAGACTAGGCCACCACTAATGCACCCAAAAAGGCAAATAGCAAAAATCTGCAGTGATTTTGGTACAAATTGGACATGGGAATCCACTCAAAATTCTCATTATTTGGCACCAATCCAAGAGGAATAGATACCATGTACCACTGTATAGATATGACTTACTAATAGATTAGTTCAAAAAGTCTTTGTGCCACAAACCCCTAGTCTTCTACAGAGTCTTCTACTGCTAAACTGCATTTCAGTCAGTTTAAAGCAAGTCATTCAGGGTTAATCAGCCCCAAAAGTGCTTGGTTATCTCGGGGACTCTGAAGGCCCCTGTAACATGTTTTACTGCCGCAGACGAAATAAACTTATGCCAACTGTAGTTCATAGAGTTTCCCCAACATCTTTACTGCAGAAATGAACCAAAGGAAATTTGTCAAACGGCCAAGAATTACGCCTGTGACAGATGATGAGTTCAAAAAGACATTCTGAATACTAACTGTCGGAGAAAATGATTCGGGCTGCTTCAAAACCTGACAAAGGAGAGTGCGAGTATGTGACTCACAGATAATATACAAATGTGGGGTTTTTCATATTACTGTAATTCACGGGGAATTGGAAAATGGAGTAGGCTTATAATCAGGGGCGGCAAGTAATATTCGCCTGAGGTCAGCTGGGTGGCGAGCTATGAGAATAGATAAGAGGAGCCAGAAAACACTGGGTTTCTTTTAGACAGCTGAGGATTTTGCTAAATTCGAACAGAGAAGTCTGATAACAAGAGCGGTAGTAGATGGTAGAGAGATTTATCTTAGAATATAGATAGTAAATTCAGGGTAAAGTTAATTACCATCTGTGCAAAGTGGACAACTGCCCTGTGAACCAGAACCCAAGCGGCCCCAAAAGGTCCACAGTTAATGCGTTTCAACTGAGTAATTGAAATTTGTGAGTAGTCATTAAAGCCCTATAACAGCTAAACAGCCTAAAAGGTGATTCTCGTTTTAGTACCTGAGCTTAAGGTCCTCTCTTAAAAGTACTAAAACTAGAGTGTTAGGATCTAGTTTTAGCACCTTTATTATTTCTGTTTTGTGATTAAAAGTAGCATATTCACGAGATGGTAATAGGGACCCAGCAGCTTGGGACTTAAGTAGGTGCTCGCAGGTCATGCAACAGGAGTTTGCATTCTTGCATAGAAAAACTGTACTCCAGGAGCACTGTGGTGCCCTCAAGCAGGTTTATCCAGTCCAGTATGACTGGGAATTGCAAGCTACATGCTTCTGGGACAAATCTGTGCCTCATGCTTGACTTCCAGACCCAGTGTAGGAAGAACTGGCATGAAGTGGAAAGAAAGGGTGTGGAGGTTGGGGTAGTGGATGGGCATGTAGCACATCAAACATTAATTTCATGACTTTAACCATACTGCTGCCATGCTTAAATAATTCATGAAGCCAGAAGTTAAAATAAATATTGGCACCCAGGGTTTTGCTGAATGGGTCACTATGGATGTTCTTGCTTGGTGGTAGGGTTGGGGAACACCAAAAAACCCCAAAATATGTTTTACAAGTTAGGTTGGTGGAACAACTAGTTTTGATAAAATACAGGACTTTTGGATAGTTATATGTAAACCAATACAAATGCTGCAGCTGACACAAACAACAAAAGTTAAAAAGTTGTTTTCCAGTATAATAACTGTACTTGGTGCACAGACTGTGGCAGCAATATGGTGCCCTCTAGCAGGTTAATCTAACCCAGAATACCTTGGAATTACAAGATACATGCATATTAGACAAATGTAAACCTCATGCTTTAACTCCAGTCCCTGTGCATGATGGAAGTGAATTAGAAAGAAAGGGTGTGGAGGTTGGGGTTGGTGGATGGGCATGTGGCACATAAGAGAATCTTTCCATAAAGATTCTCTCATGTGCCGCCATGCTCAACTATTTTAAGTTGGCACCCAATTTTTGCTTCTTCAGGAAGACTAATTCAAGAAACTGTGATTGAGTTAGACAAGTTAAGTTGGTGGACAAATTACTAGTTTTTATGTAATACAGGATTTTTGGCTCTCTATCTGTAAACCAAAGCAGAGGCTGCAGTGGCCAGTTTTCTAAAAAAAAAAAAAAACACACAACAAAAGTTGGGTTTGCATTCCCGCACAGAAAAACTGTACTCGGTGCACAGACTGCAGGAGCAATGTGGTTCCCTCTAGCAGGTTAATCGAGATACATGCATATTGCTCAAATCTGTACCTCATGCTTTAAATCCAGTCCCTGAGCATGATGGAAGTGAAGCAGAAAGAAAGGGTGTGGAGGTTGGGGTTGGTGGATGGGCATGTGGCACATAAAAGAGCCTTAACCAAACTGCTTCCATGATCAAATCTTTTATCTTTGTATCCAGGGCTTTGTTGGCGGTAGGGCTGGGGAAGCCCAACAACCCAAAAAACATCTTCAGAAAGACTAATGAAAGAAACTAATCAAGTTAAAGAAGTTGGTGGAACAGCAACTGGCCGTGATGTAATGCAAAACATTTGGCTCTCCAACACAAAGGTTGCAGCTGCCAGTTTTCTGTTAACAAGGTAAGAGAAAAGATTGAAATAACTTATTGTTCCAGTGTTGTATCTCCACTTTAAAAGCCTGTGCTGTAACAGAACGCTGCAGAGGTCTGATCAAGGGAAGAACAGACAGAGGTAGAGAGCAGTGTGAGTCAGCCGGTGCAGAGGTTTTCAGTATCCCAGGACCCTTCTTTACTGATGTTAATTACAGTAACGATCAGCAGGGAGACTCGGCCCACCCAGTGCGGATCCAAGCCAGGACCCAATATCACCTGAGGGGGATGATGGAGGAAGGACAAAGACACGAGGACGGGGGGGAGAAAGGGAGGGACTGGAGTGGTCAAGGAGGGAAAAAGGGGGAGGAAATGATGGAGTTTGGAAGGATACAAGGTGGAGAGGAGGAAAAGGAGTGAGAATGATTGATGGGTGGTGTTGTGGGGGGAAGGAAGGTGGTGGTAAAACACTGCGGGCAGTAGCGACAGAATTAAAGAGGAAAAAATGAAGGAACAGGACAGAAATGGGGAAGAAAGGAACGTACAAGGAAAAGGAGTGGGAAAAAAGAAGGGAGAATAAGGACGAAAGGAGGCAGAAGAAAGGGAAAAATTAGGTTAAGATGGAAACAGGTGACGATAGAGAGTCAAATGACAAAGGAAGAAGGAATGACAGTGAAGAGGGAGGAGCATAGGTAGAAAAGAATGGAGAGAAGGAGGAAGAGAAATAGCGGTAGACTACGTGAAAACATTCGTAGAGGGAGGGGATGAAAGCGAGCGAGTTTATCAGCAAGAGACGAAGGAGCAGAGGGCGATCAGGGAAGGGTGGGAGGCGAGTGGAGAGATCAATCACCAATGGCCCTGGTGTTGTAACATTGAAAAGAGTCAATGGCCAGGAACCAAACTTTCCACCCACACACTTTTTCCCTCTCTTCATCACCAACATTTCTCTCTTTCTCCTCTAGAAAACCCTCCCCTCCTGTTTATTACTCTCTTCCTCCCAGCTCTCTTAACAACACCTTACATCCCTCAGCCTTTTACCACAGCGCTATATTTCTGCTCTTCCTTATAAGTGCTGACCTACACAGAGATAAATAGGAATATTCCCTTAAGAACCATTAGAGGCAAATACAAGCCAATTTCCTGTCTATAGACGCTCTCCGGATGACACTTAAAGCATATTATGCCATAACTCACAGCGACGCACAAGTGGAGGAAATAAATATCGCGCATGAAAATGTGAAGGAAATACCCCAAAAAACACAAATTGGCCAAATTCTCCAAAGTTTCACGAATAAAACTTTGAAACTGTGGAGCTTTCAGTTTTGAGACTGGATTCCAGCCATCACAAAGGTGAGGAGAGAACAGTGTTTTCCTCATTTGTCTAAATTATATTTGCATGGCGCTATTGTAAGCAAAACGCTTTACAGCTAAACCGCATCCTCAATTACACTTTGAGGGAAACTCATTTTCTGCCAGATTACGTTTGTTTGTGTCGTACCACGATTACATTTGACATTTATTTTATTGCTTTACTGACGCTTCTTTTCACCCAATCAATCATATATTAGATGGCGCATCAGCATAGTAACCCAGAAAATGGAGGAGAAGCTTCAAACATATTGTTAAAAGGGTCGTATTTTAACCCAAACCATGATATTTTCAAAGTAGAATTCACAGCAACGATATAGAATATTTATAGAAATTTTATTGCAAATACATTTATCCACATTTGTCACATTTTTTGGCAAATTAATTACACACAAAATAAGAGTGTAGGGAGGTAGTTATTGTCAATACCAGTATATCGTGGCAGCCCTACCTTGAGATGACATATGCTACAGTCGGATGCTATAAAAATAAGATACAATTATCTATTTTATTTACCTTTTTGTATTTTTGTGCACATTATTCTTAAAGTGTTTTACTGTTTACATTTACACCGTCTCATAATCAAGCTTGTCAGTCACCTATAAAGTACTCTGATCTGCACTGACCTGCATTAGAGATGCTATGCAAATAAAGTTTGACTGACTGACATGCGGGGATGACAGCACATATTTCCCGACCCTTTCTTCTGCCTCTTCTTTCACCTCCACACAGCTGGACGATCATGGCGGGAAGTAGGTGTGCATGACAGTTCTAGGTTTGTTTCAGAAAGTTACAAAAAATATTCCCAGACAGAGACCCCACTAATCCAGTGATGAAAAGATGTGGAAAGACGGGGTTTCTGAAGCTGTTTGATCATCAGACAAGCAGTTCTCTATTAGCTTAGATAGGTTAGGTTCAAGGAAAGAATATTGTTTGGGTTCGAAAAGGCTTTTTTTAAGGTTAGAAACAGGGGACATTCTGCCATCAATAAAAACAACTATAACCATGAAGTTAATTGCTTAAACAAAAACAATGTTGACATATGGTTGGAATGGCTCCTATGCTCAAGTCAGACACTTAGTTGACACTTAGTTGGCCCATCCCTCCACCTCAACATCCTCCACATGGCCTTCAATGCATTTTAACGGAAATGTAATAGCAACCACATTACATTTTAAATAATTTTGTTAGCAAGATGCAAATACAAATGGGTGCAACAAAACATCCATCTATATGGCATGAGGGATCACTGAATGGTTGGATGAGCATGAAAATGACTCCACCACCAACATCAAAACACCAAATGATGGAATATTTTTTTGGAAGAGTGGTGTTTATCCCTACTGTAGAGTCCGGATTAAGCTGTTCTGGAGGCACCTCACTAAAACCTTCCTTCAGTTTCTCATCTATCTGTTTGTTGATGTCAAAATATCAGTAACATGTTCGCTGATGATTTTTCTTCTGCTAAAACATCTGATCATGCAGTACAATAACCATTTGCAGTCACTACAGCCTTAGTAAACTTGTTGATGGTGATGTTTAGGCTTTGGCAGCACTTGATTAAAGCTTTAAAAGATTGTCATGTGATTTAATGGAGATAAAATCCATAGGGATTTGTGTTTAAATTTAAGACACCACCTCATCCACAGCACTTTTGAACTTACCCACTGACAAGACTCTGGAAGTGGTCTCTGTCTCTGAAGTTATCCAGCTGATGATTACAATGCACCTAACTGTAACTGAAACAATGTATTTGTGGTAGAAAGAAGTCATATTAAGGAGACACAGTTGCTCAAAGTGTCTGCTAACCCACTGCAAGTGAATCCCCTGATTATAAAACTGAAAAAAAATGATGGTGACACCTCGTCCCTGTAGGGTTTGTTGAAGTAATAGAAACTAAACATGATAGATTTTTTTCATACCATCTTTCAATGTCCAGAAAACTAAGAGTTCAATGTGCCAAGTGCGTAACAGCCCGAAGAGCTGAGGACAAATAAGGACGCCTCGGCTGAAAGACAAACAACAGCTGAAGGTTGAGTTCACTTACTACAAGGCCACCCAGAGGTATTGGGTTTAGACTGAACACAAAGCAAATTTTTTTCAAATTTGTTTGTGTATTATTGACCTTACCAATTTTGGCAGTCCACAAAAAAAAACCTCAATGCCACAATGTCGCTCAAAGTTTACTAAATATCTTCAGACACGTATTATGGATGTCTGTCTTGTGTCTGTTTACTTGTGTGTGCAGCTGAAGATCCTGTTACTCCTCAGCTGTTTAGAAGACATGATAGAAGTCCAATCACACAAACAGACACACACACACAGACACACACACACAGACACACAGACACACACACACGGACACACACACACACACACAGTCCAGACAAAAAATAGGTCCTGACACTTGCTGCTGTCATTCTCTTTCTGAATAGCTTCCCATGAGAGCACAAGCAAAATGCGTGTGGAAGTGATGCCAGATGCTTTAAAGATGCCCCATCTGTGTGTGTGTGTGTGTTTACACGAGTGTGTGTTTAATCATGGGCGATGCATGCCTACATGTGTGCGAGTTTGACATGAGAGCTGGCATGTTTGTGTATCCAGCTGAGGATACCAACACGTGTGTATCTATGCATCTGTTTGTGTGTGTGTGTGTGTGTGTGTGAGAGTGTGTGTGTGTGTTCTTGGCTGAGACTCTGACAGAGATGGATGAGTCGGCCCTGCGAGGGACTGGTGTGCTTTTGCATCAGCGACCTCTGACCTCTGCGAGGCCGGCAGCGGCGGACACGCTCTCCCGCCGTGCATTAGTTAATGACCAATCGCTGTCTTCCTGCAAACACACACACACACACACACACACACACACACACACACACACACACAGGTGGGTCTTTCATCCTCAAGTAGCGGCAGTGTGAGTGTGTAGGAGCAGATGGGTAATGGGCTGCAGGGAAGGGTGAATCGACAATGACTTGACGAATTTAAACAACCCAGAAGGACTCTTTGCTCAATTCTTCGCTTGGATCACGTCCAGAGTCGCCGAGAGAACGAGGACAAATCAATTTGCTTTCACATTATTATGAGAGAGACTTCACGTCCCTACGTGTGGTGGGTTTAAACATCAGGATATCATTAGCAAATTAGCTGTGATATCCTGATGTTGGGGTCAGACTGATACGGTATTTCAGATAATCAGACAAATATCGGCTATCAATGTGTCGTGTTTTGAAATATCATCACAGTTTTTTGTCTAAGATACTTTATTTTGTCTTTGTTAAAGGCTAATTCAGTCATATTTTTATGTGCCATCAAGCCTCATTGTTGTCACCATTGAAAAGGCATCAGTGAACCATATAGTTGAAGTGGATGACATGTTCTATCATTACCATAAACACACCATCTGTAGATTATTGTGACTCGGTTCCACATGCACTGCTGTGTTGCCAGAAATACACACCGGAACATCGAACCTTATTCACAACTAAAAATAGCTTCCATCAAACTCAAGATTTACTAATATATTCTAAAAAGCATAAAAAGATTTGCTATATAAATGCCATATAAGATGTAAATCTATGTCATGCGCTGGCTTGCACTCACACAGATGACATTAATTGAAAAGTAGACTATACAGAGCAACCCAGTCTCTACAAAATGACGTTTCTATACAACTAAACTGCAGTTACGCTTTGTAGTAAACACATTTTCTGTATATGTTTCTTTGTAACATTTGACAAAATCTCTAATAACCTAAACAAGAATCTTTATTTTATTGCTTTACTGTCACTTATTTTTAGTCAAAAGGTCTCATTTTCTTCAACCTAACCACATCCTTTGGGTGCCTAAACCAAACCAGAAAGCAAGTGAAAACTAAGAGTCAACAACAGCAGAAAACAAGACTTCATTGTGAGACTGGTGGTTCCTCATCTATCACAGCAGGAAAACTCTGGTCTTCTGGGTAAAAGTCCGGTCACTGGTTATTGCCTCCATCCTCCTCCTAACATGAATTTTGTCACTCTTTCAAACTGGCCACTTTTACTACCACATATCACAAGTTACGTTTACTTCAAAATTAAATTATGTTCCCTTTTAAGAGGAAGGAAACTAAAAATAACAATAAAACAGAGTGTCAGAGTGTCAACAGAGACAAATGTGCAAGTGGAAGAATATTGTTGCGTTGGTGTTTAGGGAAAGTTGCATGTTAAAGCCCTAAAAAACTGAAATAGTCTTGCATTTTGGGGTAAATGGTAAAATGTTCCGCACTTGAAGGAGCCTTTTAACCGTTGCTTGGTTCTACAAAATGATTTTACAATGTGTTTCTCATTTACATATTCACAATAAGCTGCCAACAGAAGCAACTTGGGGTGTCTTCATTTGCCCAAGGACACTTCAGCGCATGCAGAGGCCAGTGGTTGAACCTCTAACCTTGCGATTAGTGGAAAGGTGAAACTACCAGCTGAGCATGCAGTGAATGGTGGGTTTTATCATTGCAAGTAAACAGAAAGAAAATAAAATATGCCATAAGACGTGCCTTCAACTTGCATGAGAATTCAGCAACTTCTAAAAATGACGAGACAGCAGGTGTTTAGCATAATTCCATGCAGTGTTCTGATTGGCTGGCATGGAGATGTGGATCACAGCAACTTTCACATGGTGTCCTAAAAAAAATTTCAACTCAGGCTGCCTTTGCTGCATGTAGGGCACATGCAGCAAAGGCAGCATTTTGGGATTGAACGACCAAAGATTTTCACCGTGGACTGTCAACTTTCATCTGGGACGGCCCGAAACCACAGAGTGTAAAGAGACCTCAAGAGAACGAGAGACAGAGGGAGACTTTGAAAAACTGTCTCAGGGAGAGAGAGGGAAAAGAGAGAGAACACCTTCTCAGAGTTAATTGCTTCTCTTTTCCACCGCACTGTTCTCTCGTCTCATTCATCTCTAAGCATATGGAACAAACACCTCTCACCTCCTTTCTCCTCCTCCTCTCTTCTCCTTCTTCCTTTGGCAGAGTGCTGAGCCAGCACTTCTTTTCCTTCATCCCGATCTCTCTCTCTCTCTCCCTCTTTCTCTCTCTCTCTCTCTCTCTCTCTCTCTGTCGAAGCCTCAGCAGTGGAACATGGAGCACAATGCTAATCAGCCTCTCGTACACCTCCTTCGCTTTCAGACGAGGTAAGAAAACCCCGTCTAACGAGAGACAGGAGTCATAAAGAAAGGAAACAAACCTCCCTTTTCGCTTCTCCCCTCTCATTCTTATCTCCTTTTACTCATTTTATGTCAGCGTCAGCTCCCAAATGAGCCAATCAGTAGCCATGTAACTGCAGGACTGTATTGTTTCCTCAGGTCATATCCCTAATACTTCATAGCCATCTGTCATGCAGACTGTGATATTTTCATCTGAACAGCAGTGGTGCCGTTTGAGGTGTGAGGTGATAAATCAGGCTGATATTGGCCATCAATTGGAAATAAAATTCTGTCCTTGGTGGAGACGCTACATTACACTATGGACAACTTTAAAGATGCTGAATATTACAAAAAATCTTGCAACATATGATATTTTTATCTATTTTTTTCAATGTAGGAAGCATCCAAGTTATGTTCAAGTATCCCGTTTTGGTGTTTGCACATGAAAACCCAAATATAGTAGAAACTGGGATTCTTATCCTCATACAAAATGATTCCTGCAATAAGAGCTTCTTAATTTGGGAATAACAACAAACCAAAATTTCATCTTTTGGTAACAACAGAGTTACAAACCTGGACATTTATATGAGAAAAAGAATGGAAATGCTGACTTATTCAAGTCTGTCAGCTCACGAGCTAACATCAAATCAATTTAAAGTTAATGATTAGTGGAATTAGCCATTTCAAAAACTGTTTAAAGATGCCTGTGCAATCAGCATGCAGTAATCAAAAAACACTGGTATTTATAATGTAGACCGGGATTTGCATAACCAGAATTCTTTATGGTTATATGTAAATGCTATATCCTAAATATAATCCAGCTGATCCTGGGATGATGCTCTGTAAAGATCACTATGATTCCCTTATCCTGCCTTTCCATTCCCTCCAGTATGTTCTGACAGATTCTACTGGTTCCATGTTCTCTGCCACCATCAAAGTTTTTATCTCGATCCTTTTATTCCTGTTTTCCTTTTTAAAGTGACCATTTTGAAGCCAGCTGGACCTTAATACGGCCCAGAGCCTCCACAGCAACCAGGTTGGACACCCAGTCTTTAGATTCCACATCAGTGGATCTATATTCTGGATTAGTGGTCGATTAATACTTGCTGAAACAACAATGGCTAGATCAGCATATTTCTTCAATCAGGGAAAAATTGAAGGTTAACTGCTCCCGGCAACTGCAATGTAAGCTTGTAATCCTACTTCTTAGGACGGATACATCATTCAGTAATGACCGGTAATGGCAAAACCATAGACTGTAACTAAAGACAGATGAACCCTCCATTTTGGTAGTTCCACACTGGCCATCGCCATCTTGGCAGGTGCCTGACTCCTCCTAATCAAAAAATGAGCAAAGAGGTGGCACATGAGTGGAGCTCAGGCGAGCCATGCAAACATATCTGGCCCATGAACTCTCCAGTTTTTGGCACTTCATGTTGGCTTTGTTTGTTCAGCCCCAGAAGTCACCATTTGGACAAAACAAGTAAAACACCAGACCTTCCCAACAAAAAGTAGGCCAACATGGCAATGTGAGGCAGAATGAAGCAAGTAAACCAAATGGTAATTCAGTCTGATTATCAGGGTAGTGGTTGGAATCAACTTGCAAGTCAACATTAGGCACAAACACATAGACTTTTACTTTCAAGCCACTTAATAACCATTCCAAATATGAATTTGATGACCAATATTTTCAACACTCTGTATACTCTAGGTATCTGTCATGTATTCTCTTTCCCGTGACAGCTGGTAGAAACTGGCATAAATTAACATGGCGTCTGACACTGTTCTGATATACAGTCAGTATTTTGATATTCTTGACTTTAGTTGCAGTTAGATCACAGGCGTGAGTCGTGTCTCTTATAGAATATCAAATTGCTGAGTGCCACTTCCTCTGCTGTTGCTGACAGAAACACCTAATTGGCAATCAATCTAATATGAACCACTTTGGGGACAGAGTTTGTGATTACATTACTTCAGAATTAAAAACACTGTCCCTGACTTAGTTATAGCAGCTTCTTATTCCCAAATTTACTTGCAGCTTGCAGTTAAAATTCAGGGCATCAGTTAAAGTTTGGAGGAGCCAGGAAAGTGAGCTGTTAAAGGATGGGTCTCTAACTTGTTAAGACATAATCTGCATATACAAACACCTGATGTGTTGCTAGATAAGGGTTAGGGTTACTAATTCTAGGATAAAATGGTGCCTTTGCATATCATTGATATTTTACTACTTACATTTTTATCAC
>OMNN01085994.1:0-17713 GCA_900302755.1 Chromis chromis
GGTGGGACAAAATATCGATACAGCGATATATCGTCGTCCCTCCTCGTGCGATATGAGTATCGATACGCTGGCGCCAAATATGGATACTTTAATTAATATAATAAGGCGCTCTAAACCCTGCCAGATCCCCCTGCCAGCTGCCATTTCCCCAGCGTCACTACTTAATGACTCCACACGGTGGCGTTTATCACATGAATGAGGGAGACTTGAGCGGAAATGAATTGGCCCAAGAAGAGTTTGTACAGGTATAATGGAGGACAGCAACGCTACCGTAAGAGACGCCCCATCCACGTTTAAGTCCAAAGTGTGGACCCATTTGGGGCTTTGGCAACATGGAGCTGGACAGAGACTATGCCATATGCAAGAACTGCTAAAGTAAAGTAAACGGGCAACACCACGAACATTGTATTTTTCAGTTATAGATATTGTAGTGATCGCAGAGCCGGTCGCTAGTACAGGACTGTTGTGCTGCAATGCATTATGGGAGTTCAGGGTTTTATTAATGCTTCTGCATCATGAGTGAGAAGGGTAGCGGGGTTGATGGCTACCTGCCACTGTTCATGTATTGGTGTATTACTGTAGGTGCGAATAAAAGCACCTGCAAGGGGGCACAAAAGACAAAAGTTCTGGCTCAAGTGTTTTTCTTCTGCGTTGCTCGTTACATGATGTACAATTATGCTATTGTCTTGCGATATATCAATTATCGATATATCGTGATAGTATCGATATCCTGAGCCATGTATCGATATCGTATCGTGAGGTGCCCTGTGATTCCCACCCCTATTACTCACTATGGCTTATTTTTCACTGCAACATAAAGTCCTGCACCTCTATGGAAACAGAACAGCTATGACGAAAGAGAACTATAGCATCTCTTTTGTGCAGTGTGACAGTTATAATTCTATAGGTCATACTAAAAGAAAAAATGAATTCTGAAAATCCAAATGTACAAATTTTGTCCAAGAGTCCAAAGTTGTTACCAATACTTGAAAAATAGCGGCTCTCCATAATATAGGCATTTTACGACTTACATTTTAAATTTGTTTTCATACTCGTCTCCGGTCTACTCGGCGTAAACACAGCCTGCAGTTCAGCTGAAAAGTCTCATGGGACTGTTGGTAACATCTGAATCAATTTTAGCTTTACAGTTCCACCAAGTCGCACAGAATTTTTAGATTGGTACAGAATCTGTTTAGAGCAAACCTTTCATGCTATTTTTCAAATGAATGGCAAGTTTATTTATATAGCACATTTCAACAACAAGGTGATTCAAAGTGCTTTACAAAGACATTAAAACATCATGACAAACAGCGGAAGAAACACATAAAAAAAGAAGTAAAAATATAAGGATGTTTTAAAATTTAAACTTAAGGTTACAGTGCAGAGTTTGAGTTAAAATAAGAATTAAAGTAGGTGAGTCTTAAGTCTGGATTTAAATGTGCTGAGAGTTTTGGCTGATGTAAAGTTTTCTGGGAGTTTGTTCCAGATATGTGGAGCTCAGAAACTGAACGCAGCTTCTCCATGTTTGGTACAGACTCTGGGAACTAATAAAAGACCTGATCCCGATGACGCGAGTGGTCTGGCCGGTTCATTGTGGTCCTAAACCATTCAGAGATTTGCAGTACTTTAAAATCTATCCTCTGACGGACAGGGAGCCCGTTTAAAGACCTCAGAACTGGAGTGATGTGATCCTCTTTCTTGGTCTTTGTGAGGACTGGAGCAGCAGAGTTCTGAATCAGCTGCAGTTGTCTGATTGATTTTTTTTAGGATAAATGCATGGACAAGTTTTTCCAGGTCCTGCTGAGACATTAGTCCTTTAATCCTTGAAATGTTCTTCAGGTGATCGTCTTTGACCGACTTTGCCTTGAATCTTTTTCAAAATTCAGGTCTGAGTCCATCACTACACCCAGATTTCTAACCTGGTCTGTGGTTGTTAGTTTCAGAGATTGAAGCTCTGTGCTTGGCTCCAAAAACAATAACTTCAGTTTTGTCTTTATTTAACTGAAGAAAGTTCTGGTACATCCACTCATTAATCTGTTCAATCCATGTACAAATGAAACATGTAATGATAAATGATCATACATATAAAATGGAAGACACAAAAAGCAGTTATGCCTGTCAGGAATGATGGAACTATTGTTTATATATTAATAATAATAAAGCTCAAAGATGCTGCCACTACTTTCAGTTCTTTCTCATAACTAGTGTGGTTACAGTTTAATTCACTGTTTTGAAACTGAAAAAAAAACTTACTCAACATGTTTGTGAAGGTTTGAGGTCGAAAACTGGATCAGGATTATCAACAGACGCATTTTGTTCATCAAGCTGCTGAATCTGGAGCAGCGAGTCTCATTTTAAAGTCGTCTGTCTTTAGTTTCCAGATCGCCTCGTCGCTCACCAAGGAGCTGTGCGCCCTCGTGTTCGGCATCAACACCTTCCTGGGGACGATCCTGAAGAGCATCATCATCCTGATATTTGTCGACAAGAGGACTCTGGCATTGGACGTACACTCTCAGGTAAAACAATGGTCATTTCTTGAACTTGTGATACACCTCAGGGGAAGGAGACGTTATGTGTTGAGCATAAATGACGTATAAAGTAAATTTTAAAGGGTGTTGCATTGCTAGAAATGTAAAAACACAAGATGGTCATCAGTTAAACATGTTAGTCAAATCGGAATATGAAGAAGTCAGTCTTGCTTCTCGAGTCTTTTGTGAGTAACAACTTTGTAGTTTGGGAAAAAGCTGAACTTTCATTTTTGCGCATCAGAAACTGAGGAACAAGAGTTAAAAGAAACACAAACGTCATGTTTTTAATAGTGTTATTGCCGTAAGTAGCCAATTAATAAACGTCTGGCATGACAGTAAAAGTGTGCAAACTTCGGTGTTAGTTAAACTAATTAGAAGCATAGAAACTGAAATAAAACACATTTCACTTAAATCAATGAAAACAGTTGTTTTGCTAATGCTGGACATGTAGTGTTGCAGACACTAGTCTAAGGCATGTGTCTAAAGAGAGTGTCAGAGTTTGGAATCTGCTGCAGCTCACCCCAAAACTCCTACTTGTAGGCGCAGAAATAAGAGGTTCTTACTAATCATTTCTCCCTCTGAAATTAGTCAAATCTCAAAAACTCAATGTTGTTTGTGCAGCACAACACAGTTAAAAGGCTGTGAATCATAAAAAGGAAAAAATGAAAGCTGAATTTCTTTAGAGATAAAATAGTGACTTTACTTCCTACAGATAGTTTACTGTTTACATTTTTAATTTGTTTCCATACTCGTCTCCTATCTGCTCTGTGTGAACTGTGTGAAGTTTCTGAATTGTTGTCATGTGACTGTTCAGTCAATCGTGGCTTCACAGTTGCAGCGATGAACGTATTATTTTTTTTGTTTATTTACAAAATCTGTTTCTTGCACATGATTTACTTTTTGCAAGTCTTTAAATGCAACGTGTAGAATTTTCCCAAAGTCACACATGACAAGTTCAAAGACTGTCGTAAAGTTGAGAATCCGACAACGTGTGCACAACCTTCACTGAAAGTGAACAGAGGTGTTGCCAGCGTCTGTTTGGGTCTCACATGCTGGTGCTTTAGTGACACCCAGTGGTTCTGAATGTGGCACAAAGCATCTTTAAAGTCATAATTCTGTTTCCTCCTGCAGTTCCTGGTGTACTTCATTTACTTCACCATTCTTACTGTCGTCTACTTTGCGTGTGCTGCCGTCGTCATCACCCGTCACTACAGAAACCGGGCCGGGGGAGGAGGCGGGGCCAGCGACCAGGCCACGCCCACTGAGCTCAGCCCTGTGGCTGTAAGTTCAGAGGCAGAACCTTTAGCCAACGGCAAAAGTGCCACATCATAAAAACAAGGACCTTGTGTTGCCTTAAACTGCTGTCTATTGTCTAGTTTTGCTAATAAGCTGTTCAGACTGAGTGGGATCAATCGTTTTCACCCTCTGATGGAGCGGTGTGTTCAGTGTTCGCTCTGAGCCTTAATCATAAAAGTGCCTCATCCTTAAAGCTACTGCACTATATGAGTCAGCTTGTGTCTGACGTCTGCGGAGAGTTTTGTATTTGTGTGTGACGATCAGGTGTGAGAAGAAGAAAAGGTATTTAATACGGAGCACAAGATGACTGCGTGCTTTAGTTTTATCTACAAACATCAGGAAAGTCTTCAGACCCTTTCACGTCGTCCACATTTTTACCAGCCACGACCGTTTGTTCGTTTCTGTGGACAGATTTTGTCAAAGCAAAGCGTCACAACCGTGTATGATGCTGTTACAGCCGACACCAGAATGAGAAATGCAGACAAATTCAGAATCCTGACCGATAGATTTATTTAATTAAAATAAAAAAGATTTGTAATGATTATTATTTGGTGCCACTTGTAGGGTTTCCAATTTACGTATTAGAGATTGTGGGAGTGTGGAGAGAAGAAGGCGAGAAAGTAGACGGAGGGTGGATTCTTTTTCTTTCTTTTGTTCAGAACTTCTCATCTAAACATCACAGAACCAAAGGAAAGTCTTGGTTTCTTTCCACCTGCTGTATTTCCAGGTATTGTGGCTGCACAGAGCTCTGACCTCACCTTCTTCCACCGTCTTCCAGCTCAGTCTTCAAAGGTTGGAAAGCTATCGTGTTCACAAAATCTGTCAACAGACACACACTGGTAAAAATAACATCCACCTTGCTGTTACAGCTGGTAAAGAAAGGCCGGACAAGCTAGTTGGATCATTCCCAAAAAGAAATGAGGCTGTCACTGCTGCCTAAGGGGCTTTAACCAAGTAGTGAGTGGAGAGTCTGATTACCTGAAAGTCTGGGGTTAAACTTTCTACATATAACAGAACATATAAGTTGTGTACCCTATTTTTCCACCAACTGTGATTGGAAACTAAAATAAGCCATTTTGAGTCTCCTTATTGGACTGTAATATGCATTTTCTGTTATTTCTGACCATTTGATCAACAAAAATATCTGTTATTCTTGACTAAATGAAACTCCAATTAGCCAAACTGGTTAAAAAATCTTTCAATGTCTGTCTGGCTTTAAGCCACTTAGGACGACCACCAGAAATTCCCCTATGCAGGGAAAGCCCCGAGTATAACCAGGCCCTCATTGTAGCCGTAAATGGGATACTAAAGTGTTTTATTGTGTTTGAAAAATTGCCAAATACATTGTAATCGTAGGAGTTCTTATTATTTTATTCCGCAAACTTCCTTTGTCCTGGAACTCCTCCTAGGCTAATAATGCAGCACTAATTACACTTATGCCATGTTATAAGGGCAATAACAAGGATGTGCATTCGACCTTAGTTGGAGCCAGAAGGTCAAAGTCAAGGTCGCACCAAGTGTCAAAAACCACTAGGTGGCTATATCTCCAAAACTAATTATCACACAATTTTGATGCTTACAATTCTGATAAACTCATCTCAAGGGGAGGCTTTTATTCATTTACACCGAAGCTGTACGACCTACCAGTAAAAAGTTTGTCGGGTCAAAATTCATGACGTCACAAAAAATACATTTTTCCTTATAATTTTGGAACAAATTGACATACAGTGCTCATACTGGTACCATTTTCTTTCAATGTGTGACCTTGACCTTGACCTTTGCTCAAGTCAAGGTCATTTTTCTGTTTTTCCTGCATTTTCACTCAAAAACCATATACAAACATTAAAACACCTCATCTAAAGGGCTACAATTTGCCACGTTGTCGTTTTTGCCAGTTTGTCAAATTGCCAAATACGTATTCACCTTTGTGAATACAGGTCTTGCCTAGTTTTTTATAAATTCACAGCACACTTCAATAACTTGTCCTTGGGTTTGAAAAAAATGATCCGTTTTCAAAATGAAAGGGTCTGAAGACTTTCTGTCAGCACAGTAAACACAGAGCGGGACCTTTTTTAATGCAATGACCAGAACATTCTTTTAGTTCTTCTGTATTCCAAACATAAAACAGCCGTAACACGCTGGACTGTCCTCTTGCTGCAGTTCTAACAGCTACACTCCCATTGTACCTAATGTTACAGTTACTGCATGTCAGTGCCATTTCAAGAGAACCTGACTCTTATCAGTATGATCGTGTTTTAGTTATCGATAGCGATAATCACATTTTCACATCAGATTATGAATATCTTCTTTCATCGTTTATTTGAAACTATAAACTGCAGATTTTATGCAGTGTACTTGATTTTGTCACACTTGTAATTATTTGTAAAGTAGAAGCAGCACCTTGAAGACACTTAATCTGTATTTCATGCATTCTTACGGATTATTTCTCTTGAATGATAAAAATTTCTGTATCTCAGTCAAAATTCTTGCTGCTTGTGAGCCGCCAAGAAGAACTCTGTCAACCTGGTTGTCCTTATTTTGGGTTAAAGGACGACTGTTTTTACTTTGACATGTACAGGCACAGTGTAGAGAACACATGAATGCAGTGTTACTTGATCCAACAGGAACTACAGTGAACATGTTGATCAGGTTTAAAGACCTGAAGGCTAATGAGGCCCTGGAGCAAGGTTCTGAGGGGAGATATGGAGGTTTGTGTTTGTCATGTTAGCTGAGTTTTAGTGGGATTTCATTGCTTACATTCAGAATGTATAGATGTTTGTGTTATTTTGATTGAAATAATTGCTGAGAGATGACTGTGAACCTGTCTGAATGCTGTAAGTAAAACAAGAAAACAATCAGATGTTTATTTTTTATTCAACAATAAATTACGTTTGGTGGATGAAAAGCTTCTTGAGCAATTTTTGACTCAACTAAGTTTTTTGTTGATTGTTACTTATTAACTAAACTACTGCAAGTGCTTTACTAACCAAATCTAACCTGAGGAGCTGGCCGACGTGACGGCAGCCCAGGTCCCAAAGGAGTCATAGGGCCGCTAACCCAGAATTATAATGCATATCTCAAAAAGAGATGTAAATGAAGAGACTTGAAGTGACGGATGTAAAATGGCAATAAAAGATAGATGTAAAACAACCAAAATGTGACACAGAAAGACATAAAAGCCAAACGGAGTGACCACAAGGATGTGCAAAATGTGACACAAATTGATGTCAGAAATACAGAACGACCACAAAGAGATCTGAAACTACCAAAGTATGATGCAAAGTGAAAAAGAATGACTAGAAGGAAGTGCAAAACGACCCAAATGTCACGCAAAATGACCTCAAGGAGACAGAATGAGCACATAAAAGATGCAAAACAACCAAAATGTGACAGAAAGAAATCAAAGTCAAACAGAGTGGACCACAAGCAGATGCAAAATTATTATAATAATAATCTAACCTTTAGTGATCCCCTTGGGTTCCTTCCTTCTCTGCATTGATCCATCCTATTCAAAGTTAACCTTAACTATACATACTAGGAGCAGTGGGTCTGCCACGGTGCAGCGCCTGGAGAGCAGTCAGGAGTTAAGGGTCTTGCTCAAGGGCCCACAGTGGTGGTGACTGGGACAAGCGGTCGCTCTCACTTTCCCACCTCAACCTCTTGCCAATTTGGGGACTCGAACCGGTGACCCACCACAAGTTCGCTTCACAAACCACTAGACCACCACTGCCCCTAATTCTGACTTGAATCAGTGACTATCTGATCAAATAATATGCAAACAAGTTCAAGAATTAAAAAGTTCCTCTTACATCTCCTAGTATTAAAGTCCCTGATCAGGATTATCATAACTGTCTCCAGCTTTTCTGTCCAACCCCACATTAAGAAAGTTCCACTGCAATACTCCAGTGACAGTATTTAATATTAATCATCGTCATCTGCCTCTCCTTAAATCCTACCAGGCAGGGCTCTGATTAATTTTTTAAATATTTTTAGCTTATAATAAAGTGTGTTTATAAATAGAGAGAACAGCTGGGGTTAACTGTTAACTTAACTCAACAACAAATGACATTTTATTCTCTATTAACTTAACAGACACGTGCTCGCTTAAAAATAGATATATTTATATTGTATGTTGTGCAATTCAGTCTGGAAACTTAACCTGACCTCTGGTGCAATGCATAATAAAGTTATTTTGATTAAATATGACCTATTTAAGCTTAGATTGGATTGATTTTACAGACAAAACATGACAGATTATTAGTTCAAGGACTGTTAGAAGCTGAAAAAGTGATGTTTATTTCTGTTTTTACAGTTTCTAGCTCTGATTAATGGTTTCATTCTGGACATTATTTAAAGATAACATGCCTTTCAAGCCTGGTTTTTGGGTTCAGAGAGTGTCAGAAATGAATAGAAGTATTAATATAACATGTAATGATGTTGTGCGTCGTGCCATTTGGTCAGGAAACATAACCCTGAGTCACTGAGTCACTCATGGCCTCTTGATTTTACATAATCTGGTGCAAATGGTTTATTTTTGGCAATGCAGAATGAAGTTATTTTGATTAAATATCAGTTATTTAACCATACATTTGATTGATTTTCTGACTAAACATCACTGATTATTAGTTCAAGGACTGTTAAAAGCTGAAATTATGATGTTTTTTTTTTAAAGTTTTCACAGTTTCTAGCTCTGATAAATGGTGTAATTTTGGACATTTTGTTAAACATAACATGCCTTTCATGGGTTTGGATGGTTAAAGAAGTGTGAGGAACCAGTGTTGGTATGAAATAACTTTATATTTATATTATTTCATATTTATATTATGTCATTTTGTCCATTATTTAAAGATAACATGCCTTTCAAACCTGGTTTTTGTGTTCAGAAAGTTAAAGAGTATCACGAATGAGAAGAAGTATTAATACAACATGTAACCTGAGTCACTCATGGCCTCTTGATTTTACATAATCTGGTGCAAATGGTTTATTTTTGGCAATGCAGAATAAAGTTATTTTAATAAAATATCACCTATTTAAGGTTAGAGTTGATAGATTTCTCAAGGACTGTTAGAAGCTGAAAATATTATGTTTATTTCTGTTTTCACAGTTTCTAGCTCTGATAAATGGTGTCATTTTGGACATTATTTAAAGATAACATGCCTTTTAAACCTGGTTTTGGGTTCAGATAGTACGAGGAATGAGTAGAACTACCAATATAACTTATAATAATATTGTGTGTTGTGCCATTTGGTCAGGAAACTTAACCCTGAGTCACTCATTGCTTCTTGATCTTACAGAATCTGGTGCAAATAGTTTATTTTTGGTGATTTTTCTTGAACGAGACATGTTGAATAACGTTATTTTATTGAAATAATACAAATGTATCCATAGATTTGATTGATTTGATGACAAAACATGACAGATTATTAGTTCAAAGACTGTTAAAAGCTGAAATTATGATGTTTTTTAAGTTTTCACAGTTTCTCGCTCTGATAAATGGTGTCATTTTGGACATTATTTAAAGATAACATACCTTTTAAAGCTGTTTATTGTGTTCAGAAAGTTAAAGAGTATCACGAATGAGAAGAAGCATTAATATAACATGTAACCTGAGTCACTCATGGCCTCTTGATTTTATATAATCTGGTGCAAACAGTTTATTTTGGTGATTTTTCTTGAACGAGACATGTTGAATAACATTATTTTAATGAAATGATACAAATTTAACCATAGATTTGATTGATTCGATGACAAAACATGACAGATTATCAGTTCAAGGATTGTTAAAAGCTGAAAAAGCAATGACTTTTTTCTGTTTTCACAATTTCTAGCTCTGATAAATGGTGTAATTTTGGCCATTTTGTTAAACATAACATGCCTTTCATGGGTTTGGATGGTTAAAGAAGTGTGAGGAACCAGTGTTGGTATGAAATAACGTTATATTTATATTATTTCTCCAGAACATCGGCAAGAGGATGTCGTGCACGCAGTTCGTCGGCAACCTGGAGGGACTGAACGACGGCCAAGATTTTTCCAAAGATCTGCTCAAAGTAAGCGACTGTTGGGTCTAAAATAGCACCGACACACACACAGAGACACACAAACATCCCTAATGAGAGCGAGCAGCCTGTGTTTGCCAGCATTGTATTGTCGCTCAGATCCGTGCGACTGAGCCTGGCTGCCTGGCCGACGCTCGCTGCCAGCTGGCATTCGCCTCCTCTCCAGAGGCCTCCAATCAGAGCCCTGCCCGGGTTCGCCACTTCCTGGTACGCTCCAGCTACAACACGAGCTGGAAGAAACAACATTAATGCAGACGGAGCCGGCAGCGGGGGGATCTGTGCATTAGATTAGCCTATTAGCTTAACCCAGTTGGTCACAATGGACGGTGCCCGGGTTCAGTCGGGGGCCCTCGGGCCGCGTGGTGCGCCGGAGTAACCCAATCAGAGCAGGTCGCCCGTCCATTGGAGCGCCTAATGATGATACCGCTGATAGAGTTTTGTCTGCAGAGTGGTCCGTCAACATGCCACCGGGCCCCAGAGCGCCAGTCAACAAGTTGTAATGGGGTATTTATAATGCATGAGGGGGAGAGAGAGAGGCCACGTCCTTCAGCCGGGATGACGGGAATGAATTCTGCAATGAAAAGCCTGTTATTAGGAGCAGATAGTATCCACGCTGCGAGCAACGAGTCCGTGCATTAGCTGTTTTATTTATGCTCGTATAAATCCAGGAACAGCCTTTTTAATCAGGCCCTTCCACTCTCCACCAGCTCCTTTATTCTCTCTCCTTTCTTACCCTAAAGCCAAACTCTCTTGTCTTCGGACTCCCTAAATGTTCTTCCTTCCCACTCTCTTTCTTATCTCGGCTCTGTTTAGCTCCGTGTAGTTTAATCTCTCAGTGCCGCCGTTATCTTTCACCTCCACTCAGTTCATGCCTCCCGACTGCTTCTGTCCTCTCTTTTCCCATCTTCTCCTGGATTGTTATGCAGCAGATATTTACATGCGTGAAGGTCTTACTGGTTGGTGTCAAACTAAAACATTTAAGGAGTTGTTTTTGCAGCTGTAACTCTTGTTGTTTCACATACTGGCTGGGAAATCTTACCTTCATTTGGACTAGAATTTAAGAGAGGGAGTCTTTGTTCTCTGCAGAATGAAGTGGAAAATGCAAAGCTAATATGGACATTTAACAGCAACCGCATCTTCATAGAATCATTTTGCAAACTTTTGAAAACGAAAAATGCAAATTAGGTTCATGAACTGCTTTGGAGTGAATAAACTGGTGTTATCAGAAGTTGGCGCTAACAAATAAGAAAAAGCTGAAAACGAAACTGGTTGTCCAAAAAAAAAAAAATGAAGATGAAAAAACAAACTTTGTCCATCTACAAGAAAAAAAATGTAGTGAAGTCTTCGAGAATTAATTCCAGCAAGTTCATTTTGTCTACTCCGAATATTACTCTCAGGTTTCTTTATTTCAGACAAAGAATGTAGGAGATGTTCTTTTACCTGACATGTTTCGACTGACAGCTTCAGTCTTCCCCAGAGTCATCAGCTGATCGCTGTGACGTGTCTTTGTGTGGTGTTCTTCACCACATGAAACATGTCAGGTAAAAGAACATCTCCTACATTCTTTGTCTGAAATAAAGAAACCTGAGAGTTATCTTCGGGAGTTGTTTTTAATCTGGACGTTGTAGTTATTCATTAATGTCAGCTGGTATCGAACATGTTTGATGCTGTCTGGAGACAACGACAACGAAAGGAACTGCTGATCATTCAATTAAGAAGAAGAAGAAGAAGAAGAAGAAACCTTTATTTGTCACGAATACAATTTTACAGTATTGTGAAATGTTGTTTTTTCGCATATCTCAGTTGGGATCAGAGCGCAGGGCCAGCCCTGGAGCAGGAAGGATTAAGGGCCTTGCTCAAGGGCCCAACAATGGCAGCACTGGGGTTTGATCCTCTGACCTTCTGATCAGTAGCCCAGGGACTTAACCGTTGTGCCACCACATTGACGTAGCCAACATTAAACATTAGGGCAGCTGTGACTCAGGTGGTAGAGCGGGTTGTCCACTGATTGCAAGGTTGGTGGTTCGATTCCCGGTCCCCCCCACATGCCGAAGTGTCCTTGGGCAAGACACTGAACCCCAAGTTGCTCCCAATGGCAGATTAGCGCCTTGCATGGAAGCTCTGTCGCCATTGGTGTGTGAATGGGTGAATGAGAAACACATTGTAAAGCGCTTTGAGTACCGCTAAGGTAGAAAAAGGTGCTATATAAGTGCAGACCATTTACCATTAAATGTTGGCTACGTCAAAACTTAGTCGAAAAAGGTGTTTTCTTCTGCCATAATGTGCTTAAACTCGTTTGTGGAAAAATCTAAACCACCTCAAGCAAGTTTTTTGCAAAATTTCAGGTGTTTCTTTAAATTTCCAATTGCGTTTTCTAACATGATGCTTCAAAATGTGCATAAGAATGTTATTAAAAGTAATCCGGCTTACCAAAATCAAGCTTTAAAAGTTAATGTCTAGTCAGAGCGATATTTCTTCAAGGGCTACATTAGTAAGAAGACGTGACGAACGTTTTTGAACCAATTTCTTCAAGGGGTCAGCAAGAAGACGCTGTCCCAGAAAAGATGAATTTTGCAACTAAAACATTAACCTAACTTTTGAATAATGACCTGGATAGTAAAAATCTTGTGCAGCGAGACGTCTGTAGCATCAGGAGCTGTAACACAACCTCTGGTTTTCTGATGGCCTGGTCATATTTGCAAATTCTTTGTAAAGCATCACCTTGTTTGGTTTATATCTGCATTATTTACACCGAAATGCACGTATGTCCCATAAAGAGTATTTATGTAGTTTATTGTGAGAGTTATTTACTTCTTGGCACACAGTTTTGAGATATAATATATGTATGTTAAGTATATGTAGTGGAAAAAGCATCATTTTGGCCTTTCCATGCCTTTATTAGAGAGGACAGTAGATAGAGTCAGAAGCGGGAGAGAGTGGAGAAAGGACATGCGGTTAATGGCCCAGGTCGGACTCGAACCCGGCACAGCCGCTACGCCTCTGCACGTGGGTCACGCGACAAAACGCTAGGCTATATCAGGGCGCCCAGCATCATGACTTTTGACCTTAAAAACACAAGAAACTCTAAATATTTGACCCAGTTTATGTACCACACACGTCACATTACCATTAGATGCATTTTATGTTTCCCTGAAAACTTATAAGTAATTAAATATAAATACATAATTAACATATAAAGGAGTGAAAACCTGTGAGTGTGTTTTTCTCCACTAATTCCACCTGCAGTAACTCTTTTGGCCACTTGGCGGCAGGAGAAACAAGCTGTGAACTCACGCTAACGTATCATCACTGCTAATTTTTCTACTGATCTAATCTATAATCTAACCTTTATTGATCCCCTTGGGTTCCTTCCTTCTCTGCATTCATCCTATTCAAAGTTAACCTTAACTATACATACTAGGAGCAGTGGGCTGCCGCGGTGCAGCGCCCGGGGAGCAGTCAGGGGTTAAGAGCCTTGCTCAAGGGCCCACAGTGGTGGTGACTGGGACAAGCGGTCGCTCTCACTTTCCCACCTCAACCTCTTGCCAGGGACTCGAACCTGCGACCCACCAGTTAGTAATATGTTTAACAAGACAGGGATCATCAGTAAAATTACCAGTTCTTTTATTTTTACGGTGCAGTCTCTTCTTTTTCTGTTTTTTCCTGTCTTCCTCTTGTTCTCTGTTATCGCCTCATGATTTCCTGCTACAAAATGACTTGTAACCCCTCGACGCCACCTCCACCCTCCATGCAATCCTCATTTCCTCCACTCATTTCTTACTTTCCCATTTCCCCTTTCGTGTCTGGTATCTGTGTTTGCTGTAAGTACATTAGGACAGAGCCAGAAAAACTGCCTCACTCTCATTTTCAATGCACAATAATGTACATCTGTCAGAATAGGCCACACTTAGCATTTGTTTTCTGCTTTATTCATGTCTTTATCATCCTTCTTTCTGTCGTTTTCATCCATTTACAGAAAATAGTCATCGTTTTTCTGACATGTTCCTTAATAAGTCTCACTTTATATAGAAAATGATTGGTTCTTCATTCATTAGCTGCTCTTTTTCATATCTAAAATGATGTAATACATTGAAGGGCTTAACTCAGACAATAGCAATAACAGCAGCAACAGGCCACTAATAACTGACATGGTTGTTTTTATCCTGCTAGTAGAAGATCCAACTGAAATATCTCAACAACCATTAGATGGATGGTGCATTGCGGCTGAATTCTAACTGCTTTCGGGGACTTATTACTTTTATCTTGTGCCACAATCAGGTCGAACTTTCTGTGTTTCCAGTGCTTTGGTTTCAGATCAAAAACCTGCAACACTAATAAGGCTTCAGCTGCACATTGTGTAGTAAACATGGTAAACATTCAACTCACTTAAAGAGCCCATATTTTCCTTTTTCCCCCCTTTACTTTCGGGTGTTATTTAGCTGTTTTTATGTACATGTTAAAGGCAAACTTACAAAGCCTAACTCTGCTTCTTACCTGCTCAAAACACCTCATTTGAAGTCCAGGCTTTTCTTCCTTTACTTATCTACATCATCATGTAACTTATTTGCATATCGCCTGTCGAGCAGCTAGATTGGACCTCAAACAAACAAAGAGCTGCTTCTGCTAGAGCTAAATCTCTATTCCTATACTTGTAGATCTGGGATTATGGTACGTAACCAACGTTGTCTCGATTTTGTTGAGCCAGTTGGAGATTCCAGGAGACCCTTAAAGAGACAGGAGCTAAAACGAAGCATTTCAGACAGTGGGTTACAAGCAGAGCTGCAGAAATGTGCAATATTAGGAATATAATGTGTTTCTTCTGGCAAAACTGTACCATTCGACTAACAGAAAGCTGAAAATTCAATTAGTTACCTTTGAAACCAGCCGGTAGATCTTGGGGTTCAGAGGGTTAAACAGGAAAGACAGTGATTTTAGGTAATTTTTCGAATGAGTTCTGCCCCCAGGTGTTACCTCTGCTGGAAAACAGGGCGATCCACATGTAATAAACTGTAAAAACATAAAGAATCTCCAGATTCTTAACTTTCCGATGGTCCTTAAACTACTCATTTGTGTCCTGCTGTTTGATTATTACCAACTCTTAGCTTAAAATTGTGATATATCTTCAAAATCACTTGGTTTACACCAGAGAAGCTAATCGTGACCAACGCTTGTGTGACTATTCTGCTGAACTGCAGGCAGTGTTTATGCAGAGCAGAGAGCCCCCGAACGGCTTGAAACGGCTGCAAGTCAGGCTTATTAAAAGAGGTCCTAAAACAGATCCTTGTGGAACACCATGATTGAGACCACGGGACTCAGAAAGGTTGTTTTTAGAAAGTACACAGTGAAATCTTCTGGACAGGTATGATTTTAACCACTGGAGCACCTGACCTGAGACACCAATGACATTATAACTGTCTCCTACTGCACAGTATACATTTCTGAGTTCTCTCTACTTCTAGTCATGGTTGTTCTGTTTCCATAGAGGTGCAGGACTTTATATGGCAGTGAAAAATGAGCCCACAGTGAGTGAAAATGTGACAGGAGCAGAAGCACTAGTAGGGGTTAAGAGGGTTAAGTTGCAACTAAACATAACTGGTGAAGCAATTTAGCCATATCTCAGCTATTAACTGCAGTAAGTTTGTATGATGTCACTAGAAAATAAGACCTGAATTGTAATAAATCAGAATAAACCTGCACCTCCGATAGTTTATACGACAGGACTATTAGCTTTAACAGGTTTGTGATTGAGAGCGAATGTTTTGGCCTCTGAGCTGCCAGAAGCCTGTCAGTCCGTCACATGTCTGCTGACTGATCTCCCAGCGTGTCGGAGGAAATATCCTCCGGAGTACATTAAGGTAGTTTATGGGCTCATTATGAATCCAAGAACAAGAACACGCTGATTGAGACAAACAAGCAGCAGCACTCGATCAGACATGTGCTGCACGGACACGTCAATCCATCCTGCTGCTTGCTGGGGTTTAATGACGTGAGCTCACATCGAGGTTACCGGTTTCCATATGTGCCGGCGTTCATATTTTATGAACATTTAATTGAGCTTTTAACTCCGCTGCAATCAACTTCCTATCGAGTTAGACGAACATATGGCCTGAAACTAATGCATGAGTTAACGCTGCTCTGTTCGGAGCTCCAACGAAACAAAGCATAAAAACACAAACAAAAATAACTGGAGGCTAAACAGACAGTTGCTTAAAACTTGTTGGTGATGAAAAATATGCCGCCACAGTTTCCACTAAACAAAAACACCGAAGTTAATCAGAGTCTGCAACATATTTGTGACATGAAATATGAGAAAAACAAAGAGTTTTAATTGTAATTTTAATAGAAATAATGGATCAGATCAGCTTTACACCATGTTTTAGTTTGCTGTTTTCCATTCTGCTGCTTTACTTCTTTGGTTATTTGGTTTTCAGCAGCTTCTCAGCACAAAAAAATACCATTAAAACTCACTGTACAGCTTCTGATCAGCACAAACCAGCAGACAGACACAGTTAAGAAGCTAACCAGAGAATATAATGAAGCATGTAGCTTCTTGTCACATTTTTCTTCACTGTAGGCTCATTTTCCACTGCCACATAAAGTCCAGCACCTCTATAGAAACAGCACAACCATGACTGGAAGCAGAGACAACTCAGGAATTTCTTTTGTGCAGTATGACAGCTATAATGCCCAAAATTATATACACTGATCAGCCACAACATTCTGACCACTGACAGGTGAAGTGAATACCATTGATCATATTGGTACTATGTGGTGTTCTGCTGGAAAACCTTGGAACCTGGAACCTGGAAAATGCACCCCACCACATGGCAACAACATCAACCAATCAGGAACATCTTGAGGAACATGACAATGACCCAAGATGTTGATTTGACCTCCAAACTTCCTAGACCCCATTCTGATCAAGCATCAACAGGATACAGTGGAACAAGTTGGATTGACAGAGGCCCCACTGCACAAGCCAGAGTACCCAAAGGATCCACTGCCCTGGTCCTGGTGCCAGACCCCATAGGACACCCTGAGAGGTCCTCTGGTCCATGCCCAGTGGTTCAGAGCATTGTGGACCACATATGGGGGACCAACACAATATTAGGCAGGTGGTCATAATGTTATTCCTGATCGGTGTGTATTTGCGCTAAAAATGGAAATCTTGGTGTCGAAATTGAGAACAACCCAAATTCCAAAACAAATCTTTGTTGGAATGCTACTGTTTAAACATGTTTTATGTTTAATTAAAAGAGACTTGTTAGTCTGTTATTGGTAATGGTGCTGTGGACATTGGTGGAGGCCACAGAGTGGTGACTACAGATAAAGAGAAGGTGGTTGTACCAGAGCCAAAGAAGCACATTTTTAAATAAATCTATTTTTGGGGGGAATCCTTTAAAACTGTGCAGATAATTGGAAAAATGCTGAATGTCAGATTCCTATAATTGTCCAGGCTGATAATCAGTTGGTCCCTCCCTGTCATGGAACTGCACTCAAAAGCAGTCAGTAGGCTCCATCCTCTATGTTATCTTTTATGTAGTAATCGTGAGATTTCACTGTTTCACTACAGTTTCTGGTGGCGCCATTACTGTGGGACCCAACCTCTGTGGGCCATGAAAATCTGTACGAAATCCTTTCAGTAATTGTTGAGATATTTCAGTCTGAATCCACCAGTTGAACAACATTTGTTTTGTCAGATCCACACCACTGTTACAGCTAAAACTGTCGTCATCTTAACAAACCATTTACTCGTTTACAACGAACAATCCAAGAGCAAACAAATTACCAGAAATTACTGACATCAGAGACACGAGAATCTAAGTCACTAAA
>OMNN01085995.1:0-16110 GCA_900302755.1 Chromis chromis
CACTACAGTGGCTGTGATGTGCCGGCCAGACTTTGATCAAGAGTGCCTTGAAATAAAACCTGTGCCCTTGGATCCACAGGCCCAGAGAAGGAGGAGGATTGAGGTCAGCTCATGTCTGTGTTTGTGTGTGTGTGTGTGTGTGTGTGCGTGCGTGCGTGTGTGTGCTTGTCCACAGCAGTGAGAAGAACATCTTAGAAAGTTAGGGCGATTAGTGTCTGTGCTAATACTGGCCCATATCTGCCATTGATCCTCATCAGCACATATGTTCCAAGAAAGGGAAGTGCCAGAGCAGTTACGTGCGCTGACCAGGTTAAAGCTCTGTGTATTTACAGTAATGCACGGCTATTTACAGTGTGGATGCTACTTTATCTGGCCAGCCATGTATGGCACCGTACAGTAATAGGCCTAATACAAATACACCCAGGCCTTGTTTTGTCAAGCGTACAGCAGCATATGTACTGTACTCTCTCTACCAGGTACCCTGCTGCTGGCTCGAAGACAAGGGCGTCTCTAATGGAGGTGTTTGGAGGTGATGATGATGACAAATGTTCTTACAAATCAGCTGCGACTGGGAACAGGGTGTAGCATGGCCTGTGTTATTACAAAAATAAAGTGTGTGTCTGTTTGTGTGCATGAGCTGTGCTTTGCATATTAGTCCAGATGGTCAAGAAAGGCCTAGTTGAGCCCTCTCTGTTGTGACTGGCTGTGAAGCAGAGAGGTTCTCTCTCCCTCCATCTGCTCATGCTCAGTGGAGTCTCCAGCCCAATGCAGTAGTGGGGCAGTTATTAGCCAGCTGGGTCTCAGGGACGACAGTAATTAAGAGACGAGATGGACTTGCACTGTCCTCCAGGAGTCGGCAGACTGCCGCACCATCCCGACTCTCCCCTCCAGCATCAGGGACCCGCCTCACCTCCAACTACCATTCTGTTTATATAGCAGGTCAGAGAAAACAGGGCAAAACAGACTCCAGTGTCCACATTCTACTTCAATGTCAGCCAGAGTTCATGTTGTTTTAATCAAAGCCGTCACCTGTAAACCATCATGTTCACATTTAATACAAACACTACTATTAGATCCTACAGTCAATGTACATTAAACATTTCTTAAAAGTTTATTTTAATAAAATGCTCACATGTACATACTGCATTAAAAGACATCTTTCCCTACAGAGTCTGTACTGTAATATTACCTGCAGACCATAATGTGTCAACACGTTCCACAAAAAAAATATGCATTCTTCAGTTCAGCCATGTGTGTGTGTGGTGCGAGTGTGTATCTTCCCCCTGATAGTCGTATATAGCTTAATTATAGATGTTGTGTTCCATCAAAAAACCTACATGAGGCTTCAGGACCTATTCCTGTGCCACAGCTCAGCTCAGCGAAGAAACAACACCAGCGGAAATGTAAAAGGGAATTTCATATTAAAAAGACAATAACTTTAGCTAACTTAGACTGCTAGTTGTATATATAGACTTTATATAAAACACGAACGTAGCCTCCAAGTCTGAAAAGTGAAGCCAATGCAGAGGTGCCTTAAATGTACATGTTTTCTTGGGCCGCCGTTTAGCTCACTGAGTTAAGGCGACACCACATGGGCACAGTCCCTTAGCAGCGGTCATGAGTTCGAGTCCGGCTCAGGACCATTTGCTGCATGTCACTCTCCTCTCTGTCTACCTCCAAATTCACTCTGTCTCTCTCTACAAATAAAAAGGAAAAAATCTCCCCCAAAAGATAACTTTAAAAAAATAAAATGTACATGTTTTTCTAATGGCCAGTGGGGGGCGACTCCTCTAGTTGACACAAAGAATTCAGATAGTATAGCAGTCTATGAGAAAGTTAACCTACTTCTAACTTGATTTGTTTCCCCAGTAAAAATTTTGTTAATGGTATTGTGATCTCAATTACTAGTTTCAAGTCCCCTTCAATACAACATGATGCTCTTTTAGTAAATGACTGTCCCATTTACAGTAAAATAGATGATGTAGCAGGGTATGCTTTAAGATTTGGCAACCTTATGACTGATTCGTTGCTGTCATATGAGCGTGCTCATAGCGCGCTTATTATGTCTGGGTTCAATAAAGCAAGATGGCGATTGTCAAATTCCAAACTTGAGGCTTCAAAACAGTTACGCCATGTTGGCTATATCTTTTATATACAGTCAATGGTTTTATATTGGCTTGTGCTAAACCATAGAATACCTTTTTGCACTGAATATTTTAGAAGTGAACTTACATTATATGCTGATATGGATACACTGATCAGGCATGACATTATGACCACCTGCCTAATATTGTGTTGGTCCCCCTTATGTGGTCAAAAATGCTCTGAACCATTGGGCATGGACAAGAGGACCTCTCAGGGTGTCTAAGTCTCATCAACACGGATGTTAAAATCCAAGGTTTTCCAGCAGAACACCACCGATATGATCAATGTTATTCACTTCACCTTTCAGTGGTCACAGTGTTGTGGCTGATCGGTGTATGTGATTATTAAGTCACATTATTAACTCAGTTCTTGGTAATTGGACCCTAAAACTACATTTTTACTCTGACTTATCCGTGATACAGGGATCATTCCTTGCTCCTACGGTTGTGCTTTATTGCTGCATACAGTATTACAAAGCAAATTTATAGTTAAATGATCACAAATTGGTTATCACACAGTGAGCCCAGAGCACCCAACCTCTCGGATTCTGGTGCATTTTCACAGTTTGCCTTGTTTCTAAAGCACCCCTCGCTGCAACTAACAATTACTGTATTCTCATTATTGATAATCTATTGTTTGCTTTGTCAGAAGGTCAGAAAATAATGAGAAATGGCCAGTTGTTTGTTCTGTACAACCACCAGTCCAAAAACAAACAAAACTGCAATTTAAAGTAGTTTAAATCTAGATGTATAGGAGGCCGATTTAAGAATCTAGAGCTGGGGAAAGCTTGGAAATTTTGTTGATTAGATTCCTGCTAATCAGCATAGTAGTTAGTTGTTTCAGTGCTACTCTATACCCCAAAATGTATAAATGAAGTCATGTATAATATTCATATATATAAACCATAAACCACCATTATGATATCTTTTGTTTTTAGTTTTGTTTGCCTGCATGTTGAACTGTTTACCTTTGTTGTTATTGTGGTTTATGCAATCTCTTAACTCTAGTAAATACCAGCCAATACCCTGCTAATACCTCAGTTAGTCACATGACACATTATCATCATTTTAATTGGCTGTTACACAAACTTAGCTGCACAAATAGTTTGTTGTTTCAGCTGAACAGATTTGAGCAGCACTGATAATTCTCTGTTGTAGGGCAGGAAATAACGAGCGCGACATTAAATAAGATTTAACTCCAAGATCAGGAACATTACAAAGGGCCCAGTATCAGCAGGTTAAAGGTCGCAGCTTTAATGGCTTAAAATATTCCTTTGAGAACAATCAGGAAAGAACCCAACATGTTAGAAGAGAAAGATGAAGGAGATTTAAGAGTGAGAGAACAAGTGGAGCGAGTAGAGAAGAGTCATTTTTCTGTGAGAAGAAGGCGACGTGAGGTATTTCTTGAGCAGTTTCTCAGCCGATGACAGAATGACTGTAGCACCCAAAGGTGAATGCAGTAAATCACCAGAGATGGCGGTGTGGAAAGTGCAGCACGGATTTTTACTTTATCATCTGATGCAGTTTGAGGCTAAATTCCACCCACTGTTCAGGTATTCTCCCCCCTGCTCGGAGCTGAGTGTCTCGTCATTCATCCACAGAGCTGCATCCATGTTGGTCAGCTGAGCAAACGAGCCGACTCGGTGTCTCTCACAGTCCGACACAGACACACAGACAATCCCATCAAGTCATGTTTCACCTTGGTCAAAGACAGAGAGTGGAGAAAGAGAAACTGCTGCTGAATACACAAGTGCTTATCAAGAATTGTAAAGAGCCGCAGGACAAAAGCTGCAATCAATCTCCTCTCAGCTCAGACAGGCGGCTATTCTTTGCTAAGTTTATTAACACGGTGAGATCACTGAAATCCACGATTGCAGAAGCAAAGATAAGATTTGAAAGTGTGACCATCTGCGTGCGTGTATCACCCCTTTTCTGATGTTTCCCTGTGGGGGTCAGCTGAGACACTTCTTTACAATGCACAGCGTCTGTGTTTGTTTGTGAGCGTGCGGCTGTCTTTACTCGGGGCTTCTCTCTCTTTGACCTTTCAGCTGCAGCCCCACCTGACTTCCCTTCTCATTTCCTTTCCTAAATTAAGCCGCCTCATATGAGGAAACCCTGTCCACATTCCAGCAGCCATGACGGTTGCCGCTCGCTGTGACGACACCTAATCCGTATGTGGGTGTATGTGTGCGATTGTGCGCGCACAAGCCCGCTAATGGACTTGTGTAAGAGGCTCAGAGCGTCACTAGGCCGCCGTGCTAAGTGGCATGTAAACCCCTCCTTCCCCCCACGAACACATTTGCAGAGAGAGAAAAACATGCGAATGAGAAAACGATTGGTGTGCAGGAGCCAAAACCAGTGGCTGCTGATGAAATCATTTTCTAGGCAAGGAAGTTTAAAAACTATATTGTACACCTCAAGAGTCATGTTCTTCTAGATGAACAATCAAAACATTAGCCTCAAACACAAAGCTGAAGTTATCTTGCATCAGAAGTTAGATGGGATGTTGCCAGGTTGCCAGTAGTCAGCGTAAGGCATCGAAACTAGCATAAACATCAGACCACTACAAAGACATAGATTGACCTTAACACTGATACCAAAGCAGGGGTAGCAACGACACTTCAGTAAAATCTGAAAACTTTGATGACTTGCAGAACAGTGCTTTTGACATTTGGACATGTTTAAACAACTGTGTGTTGTTTGGTGCTGGGCATAGACTGCTTGTAAAAGATGGATTTAGCGACCATGATGGACCCGTTGGTTTATGGACAACTGTTTTAAAGCCTCAACTTTGGAATTTGGCATCTTGGTCTTTTGACACCAGACGTGACAAGTGGCTCTGACTGAGAACTCGAGGACACTACACAGGCAGATAAAGTAGCGACTTGTCAATGAAAAGGTAGCGCCACCCTAAAGTAATTGTCTATTTTACTCTAAATAGGACCAAAATTGACAAAATGAACATGATGTTGTATTAAAGCAGACTAGAAACTACCCATTTAGACAGTAAACTCATTAGGAAAATATCTATTGAGCTAACAGATCAACTGAGAATTGGGGTAATTGTTTCATTAACTTCTATACAGTCAGATTTCTTTATGCAACCTGAGGAGTCGCCCATTATTGGCCATTAGAAAGAGAGTACAGTGCAGCCATAGGCCATTTTCTTCTGCTTAAAGAACAACTGCCTGCTGCTGGAAACAAGGTTGATGAGAGTGAATCCAACATCTGTAAGACCAAAACAATGACCTCAAAGACATGAAGATGCTGTGTAGAGCTGAGAGGAGCAGCAGTGTTGCCTGAGTTTGTCACTATTAGCAACCCCTTTCATGTTACACACAGTCATTGGATCTATTGTTAATGCAAATATATTGATTAGAGCAGGTTTAAGATTTGGTGGAATTACCGAAATAAGCAAAGACACCTAGTTGGCCCTTAAAAAAATTTGTCAGGTGGCAACCACGCAGTCCACAATTTAGACTTATTTGGCTGAAAATCAATACATGAATAAAATGTTCATAAAAAGTCCTCTTACCTTGAGTTACCTTGACAGAAAGTTTAATATCGCACATAAATGAGGCGAGAAACAACTTTTAATTAGATTAAAAAATAGATATGATTTTAATCACCCATCCATTCATCTATGTTTTGCTGCTCATCCAGGGTCAAATCATGGCGGCAGCAAGCTGAGCAGATCATTACAGACGTCCCTCCACCAGGCAACATTTTTCAGCTCCTCCTGGGTGATCTCACGATGTCTCACTTCAGTTGAATGGAATACCTTTAAAAGAAGGCACGATGCCCGAAATACCTCAGCTGACTCCTTTCAACGCAGAGAAGCAGTGACTCTACTCTGAACTCCCTCCGGATGTTTCGAGCTCACTCTTTAAGACTGACCCCAGCCATCTAGTGGGGGAAACCCATTTCAGCTGCTTGTATCCATGATCTCATTCTTTTGGTCACTACCCAGAGTTCACGATGGTAAGTGGTGATTGGAACATAGATTAGTTGATAGATTGACAGCTAAAACCTCTGGCTCTCTTTTCACAACAACAGTGGTTCTCAACTGTTGGGTCGGGACCTAAAAGTGGGTCGCGAAGCCATTTTTAGAGGGTCGCAGAAGCATGTCCCCCCCAAAAAAATTTGTGGTATAAAGTCTTTTATATTAAAGGACACGTTTCTTATGACACAGTTTGCTTTCAATAGCAGGATATTTAGTGGTGCTGACACCAGTAGTTGTCCACTATTAACCTCTAGATTTGGCTCTGCCAGCTTGTTGGAGAAATTTATGCTAAAACGTGTCAAAAATAAACCAAAATGTGTCAAAATGGGCCAAAATATGCCCCAAACTTGGCAAAAGTGTCCAAATATACGAAATGAGCAAAAATAAGCCACAATTTTCCCAAGCTGTATCAAAATGCGTTGAGACTCCACCCAAATAAACCTTCATTTGTTAACAGGAACAGCAAACTTCAAAAATTTGGGTCGCGACAGTTATTAATAGAGACATAGTGGGTCCTGAGGCTGGACCAGTTGAGAACCACTGCTTTACAACACACTGCTAACGTCCCCCAAAGAATCATCACCTTATCATAGTGGAGGGTTTAGCATGTCCTTGTGATCCTAGGAGCTGTGTTGTCAGGAGCAATAGATTGTCATAGGGTCTCCTAAATTGCTCCAAGGGAAGAAACCAGACTAAGAGTGTTTCAAAGAACTGGTAGAGCGGATTTTCCAATGATCGCAAGGTTGGCAGTTCGATCCCCGGACCCTCCGCATGCCAAAGTGTCCTTGGGCAAGACATTGAACCCCAAGTTGCTCCTAATGGCAGGTAGGCGACAGAGCTTCCATGCAAGGTGTGAATGTGTGCAATGTGTGGTGTGAATAGGTGAATGCCAAACACATTGTAAAGCGCTTTGAGTACCACTAAGGTAGAAAGTTATAAGTGTAGACCATTTACCATATTACTATAACCCTATGGCTCTAGGGGGGTCAGCAGTAACCATCCTATCCAGTACTATGACTTTCTTGAATTGCTCTTTCTGGAACATGTAAATCATTTGTTGCTGACCAGAAAATCGGTGAAAAATAGTAGCTTTACAATGTTTTTCCTCTCCTGTTTTCGAAGCAGACCATGCCAGTCCTAGTGTTCTGTGAGGGTATCCTGCATAATTCATACCTACTTGATATTTCTGCAGTGTTCCTATGTTGTAAGCAGCTATATAATGATATCTTTCCAATGCTTATAGTGTCCATTTGACTGTGATTCTGGAAACATGCACATGCTAGAAGTCCTGAGTCTATTTGAGGTTTTAGTGTAGGTTGGAATGATGATCGGTCAACATATATTAACCTCTCTGAGCGCCTCAGGTCCCGCATACTCTGCACATGTAGGAGTGTGATAGAGAGAGGGAGAAAATAAGCGAGAGATAGTGATAGTGGGATGGTGTATATGTCCATGTATCTCTTACATAACTTCTGAGTATTTCCACACGGCCATAATAATCTCTGTCTGTTTGGCCGTCTGTGCTTGGCCATCAGTGTGTATCCACTAGAGGTTTAAACACAGATTCCAGCAGGATTACCCTAACCCCCAGACCACCCCACACACACATCATCCTGGCACACATTATACCCCCGCTTTAATCCCAAATCCCCTTGAGGTCAATCAAAAAGTTCCAGGTCACAAAGTTATGACGCCGGGGTGAGCATGGTATCCTTGTCTTCCCATCGGCTGAGGATTACCCTGGCTGACAGCGAGGGGACTTGTCTCTGGTGGGGACAGTTGCTAAGGGTCAGATATGGCTGACTGAATAACCCTCCCACAAACACAAACACACAGACTGTACAAACACACACATGCTGCTCATTCTGCTCTTCATTCCGCTGAAATCTCTTCATCTTTCGCCAAAGGATAACACTGGTTTATTATAACTTGAGCCTGATTAATGCAGTTTTGGCAATCGTTTTAATTATGACAACACTGTATGTGCCAGATTATAACTGAAGCTACACCCACACTATTATGTGTTCATTTTAAAAGGATGTTCTGAAACAATAAGCATCTCTGTAAGACGAATCGTTTCAACAAATAATCTCGATTCACACTGACACACTTGAAAACACATATCATGTTACCTTTTACGTACACAGTGGGTTACTTAGTTGTCACATGATAGGGGCGCAAAGGTCTTCATCCTGGAAGGAGTTTTCCAAAAGGTTCATTTTCAGTGACCTAAAACGACATTTGCATGCGGATTTAAGGCCAAAACCTTTAGTTGGAGTTGGGTTAACAGCAGCTGGCAGGTGGTAAACACAACATTACAGTCACAGGGAGAAACACAATGAACTAAAAATGCTCCTTAGACCTATGAGGAACTGCAGGGTAATAATTAATCATTCTCTGTGGTTGTGTCATTATGAGCAACACCCTATACAAATAGTAATTCCTTTTATGAGTAACAATAAAAATCATATTAAGTGCAGAATTAACCAACATAGTTTATAAGAACAATATCAGCTCCTTTAAAGGTCCCATATGGTGAAAATATTTGTTGTGTTGTGTGATTGTGTTTCATGGTTGTTCTAAACGTTGGTGTGTAATATAAAAGCTGTTAAGATATGACGACATTTACTTCTGATATCAGAATCAGAATCAGAATAGTCTTTATTGTCATTGCACAAAACAATGAAATTCTGTTGGTGCAGTCCACCAGTTGCCAGGATTTTAAATATAAGATAAAAATATAACAATAATAACAGCTCTAAAACCAATGGATACGCAGTCATGGTAAAAATGAACCATTTTTACAATATTTTAAGCAGAAAAACTGAAAGTCACACTTGTGGGGACATGTGGAACTTTGATTCATTTGCTGAAAAAAGGGGATAAATATGGGATCTTTAAGTTTGAACATGTTTAGGCACCTTAAACTACAGAACTTGGTGAATTTAGGAGAAAGACTGTGATCATGGTTAAAAGAAACCAAGTTCGACTGTTGGTAGCAGACAGGATGTGAAGAGAGGTCTTAGGTGTCAAAGTCAAACACTTTGTACACTCACTCATCACATTACATCCGCCTTTGCTTCTCAGTGAAAACAACCATTATTCTCATAGTTACAAGAGGTGTGATGAATATAAAGGCCAGTTATTATTATAAGTGTTTGACTAAAGGTCACAGAGACAGAAATGACCAAAGGGGTTTAGCCAGGTGATCTAATTCATTTTATTTGGAGGTAAAATCCAAAGTCATTGAACCTGTAATGTTTGTAGCACTCCTTCATTGTACAGGAAAACTAAGCATATGGCTGGGTGGCTGTGGCTCAGGTGGTAGAGCGGGTTGTCCACTGGTCGCAAGGTTGGTGGTTCGATCCCCGGCCCCTCCACATGCCGAAGTGTCCTTGAGCAAGACACTGAACCCCAAGTTGCTCCCAATGGCAGATTTGCGATTTGCATGGCAGCTCTGTCGCCATTGGTGTGTGAATGTGTGAATGCGAAACACATTGTAAAGTGCTTTGGTACCACTAAGGTAGAAAAGGCGCTATGTAAGTGCAGACCATTTACCATTTACACACATAAATGCAGCAAGAACATCGAAGCTGAACCAAAAAGTAGGTCTGCAAAATCTGATGGAAGAGGGGACAGTTACGTTATGTTGCATACAGAAAACACTGAATAGGTCAGCACAATGTGATGCATGAACGATGGCCAAAACAACAAAAAATAATGCAAACCAAAATCATTCTTAAACTTTCTGTCAGGCTAGTCTTTCCACAGGCTGGACCGAGTCTGTAACTGTAGTAGGAATTCCAGGGTGGGATGATAAACCCCCCACTCACTCATTCACTGTACAGTAGCAAATCCACAACCAGTGACCGCTCTAAGTTGCTGATAGTAAGATTCAGAGCATAATTCTGCTTACTGACTCATGTGTCTCATTCAGATGATTTATGTTCTCATTTACCATGCTCCCTCGCCTCCTCAACTCCCCTATGTTTTATTTTCCCTCTGTAGCTCTCCCTGACTCTTTTCTCTACCACTGAGCGCAGCAGGGCTAAGGCAGTAAATGCTCTCAGCGTTCGTGAGACTAAGAGCAAAACAAATCTTGTCCTTGCACAGCCGTGGAGAAGCGTCACAAGAGCACAAACACCTGTGACGCACGCTCTCCACATTGAGGCTTGCCCTGTTCTGGTCTGACAGGAATAGCTTTTGCTTTTTTTCCCCCCTTCATCCTGGTTGCTTTCATCCTTTCATCTCACAAAGAAAGAGAGAAGGGGGGGAGCTCGGGGAGGGCCTCGAGTTTAGGCGTAGAAGAGATAGAAGGAAGAGGACATGTTGAAAGCATCACAGCCGCTCTAATTCACCTGTTTTGATGCCCATTCATGTGCTAATGTGGACTTTTGTGGATATAATGCCACACTGATGAGGCGTGCGGTCTTTACACAAACAGGATGTGTGCACAAGTGTTGGAGAGGGAGGAGAATTGTGACTGGCTAGTGTGCTGTGAATTGGTTGGGAGAGATTTACCATGCTTGAGTGTCATCTTCCCTTTTCCATGATGTGCTTGTTCCAAATGCGTCTGTTCAATTGGCATGTTTTGCATTCTGAGGAGCTGACAAGCAAACAAGGAAGGGTCACATATCTGCGTTCACACATTTTTCGTCCGACCGAATGTGCACAGACAGAGGGAGCCCACTAGGTGGTCAGCAGCTTGGGTTTCTGATTTCAAGTGATTTACAGCTTGGTGTAAAGATCAGTGTCTGTGATGCCTACTCCAGGGTCAGAGGTCAGGTGAACATCTGTGGCGCTAAAAATGACTGTGACCCACTTGTACAGATTTTCTTCAAAGACACTGCATTAAGCAATGTGAATCATTTCAGGGTCATTCCTCTCAAACTGGACTGTGTTGGACACACCACAGATGGCTATGATACATCTTTACTAATTGCTGCTTTATCATTTTTCAGACATTTACTTTTGCTAGGAGCTGTGTGCTGATGTTGGTAGGAGCTTACAGATTTTAACCATGTTAATAATAATAAATGATAATGCATTGATTTTATATAGCGCTTTTCAAGACACTCAAAGACGCTTTACATTGCATTATTCATACACTCCAGACTTAAAGGTGGTAAGCTATGTATGTAGCCACAGCTGCCCTGGGGTAGACTGACAGAAGCCAGGCTGCCAATATGCGCCATCAGCCCCTCTGACCACCACCAACCACTCACTCTCACACTGCATTCACCCAGGCTTCCTGGTGTTCCCCCTCAGTCTCCCATCCAGGTACTGACCAGGCCCTACCCTGCTTAGCTTCCGAGATCTGACAGGATTGGGCATCCACAAGGCGGTATGGCCTGTTAGCAGCAAGGCTCAGTGGTTGGCACTGCTAGTTGGTCGGTCGACTCACCACTGTGGTTAAGACTGAAAAATAAACTGTGGCACAGATTACCATTATGTTTTCTGATCCTGACTTTTCCTCTAGTGCCACCATAAGGTTCACATTTTTGGTTCTTAGTGAAATGCCTTAACAAGTGATGGATAGATCCATCGATTTCGCAACACACATACATGCAGTATGTGTTCATCAGGATACATTTGAGTAACTTTGATGACCCCTGGGCCTTTATTACTGTTAGCAGGTCAAAATGTCAACAAAATACCTGCAACACTAATCACATTCCCATTCACCTCAACAGTAGTTTAAGTGTAGTGCTGATCATGGATGTATTAACCAAGCTTTCAACCTTTTCACCAGTTTGTCACAGTGGCCGCTCATGGCAGTGCAATAACATCTTTAAGACTTGGTAAAAATGTTGACAGGACACATCCAACTGCAATCAATATTTTTTTGTTCATGAAGGTTTGATATTTAGTGTCTAAGTGTTTAAGTGTCCCTGTATTCCAAACATCCTACTTTTTCGTTTTACTTTCAGGAAGTACTACAGCTGCCCATACAAAGTGCTTACAAATGCATGCAGTATGATACAGTTGGGACAAATTACTTTATCATAATATTGCGCCTTAAACTTTGACTGTCCTGCTCATATATCCGATGTGTAATCATCTGTCTGTGCGCTCTCGGCAGAACAAGCCTGTTACGGGAGTGAGACATCATGATGCATGTGACGCATTGTCCACACACTGCTTCCCTGCACACTGAACAGTGTGACCGGTTGTTGTTGGACATCCTGATATTTTTGGCATACTATGCAATATGACATACTAAAAAGTTTTTTTCTGACATGCTATATTGTATTGTAGTATCACAGATGGATAGTGTGGGTATTGGAATGCACTCTGTGTGTTTACATCAACTAAATATCAAGTCTGTGTGAGAACCAGCTAATGAGCATGTGCAGCATGCAAACCAGAAAAACCTTTATTGTCTCACGTGCTGGACAAACAAGTGCCTATGTATACTGTGAGAATGTAACAAAGTACACATTATCAAGTATATTTTCAGGGTAGATATTGTACTTTTTACTCCCCTACATGTATTTGACAACTTTAATCACTAGTCCCTACATATGGTGATGGTGGTTACAACTGAATATACAAGTTCCAGCTTCTCAAAGGGCAGAGTTTGCTGTGCTTTCATTACTTTAATCATTTAAAATTTGAAGTTTTGTTTATTAATTTTTTAATTTTAAAGTGTGACAAGTTTATCAAAAGAAGACAGTATATTTACATGGATGAAACGTCCATGACGTGACCCACAGATTTCATTTGAAGCTCAGGGTGGTGACTCCAGCCGCCACCATCTTGTCCTAACTTCCAGCTAATCCAAAAACATCTCTGGGCCTTGTACTCTCCTGTGACGGCACCCACATGTCGCTCAAAGCAGCCTCACACTTAATTATGCATAACTTTTAGCCTTAATACAATTTAAATGGTGAGTTATTTAAAAAAATCACTTCTTGTACAGTTATCATGAATGGGAAAATTAGCTATAGAAACCAAAACTGATTTTGTACAAGGCTGTAAATGTGTTTTTTTCTGCTGTAAAATTGGGCATTTTTACATGCAGGTCTGTACAGATTGACTCATTTGTGGATACAGCTTTAAATGGACATTTGAGGAACTGCAGGTTTAAGCACTTCCACATTGGCTTCACTTTTCAGTCCCAGAGGTTTCGTACTAGCTTTTTAGCTCACGTCTAAATTTTATGTAGCAGTAAGTTTAGATGTCTTAAACTTAATGCCCCTGACTGCAGCGTGCACAGACAATCTGCGAACCAATTGGAAATAATAATGCTGTAGGTTAAGTCTCATTTTTGCTACATCAGAGTGATATTTGATCAAACCATGGCTGCTCATAGGGGCCACACACGGCTGACTAGAGAGGCATTTAAACTCTCAAGTACCTTGTTATAGTGACATCGGTGAACAATTCAAGTGTGGAAGTTACGCATTACGGTGCAGATATATCCTGGTTTAATTAAAGTAAATTAAGGACACTTCGAAAGTCAGAGCAAAATTGGCACGAGCAGCTGACTCACAGGCACGGCACTGACCCCTGATAGTCACTGCAGCATCTTAAAGAGACAAGTAGCTTCAGTTTACAACTCTGGTTTCATTTCAGCCAAAAACACTGTTTGCTTGAGCGGAGCATTAAATCCTGTTGTTTATTGGATTTTGCAGGATGATTTTATTTTAGATGTCACCTACATCACCTGTTGCTTTTTTCGAGACACTCAGCTTCAGTTAGAATCAGCTGCTTGTTAGTAATAAGCTGACAGCTGCCAGACGTTGCACCATCGCTGAAGTGGTCACTTGTTAAACTAACTCCTGCATGACACTTCATTTGTCCAAATCCAGAGAAGTCAGGTTCTGGCTTGGTGGGAGAAGACGAGCCAGATTTAAATGGCTCTTGGTCTAAACTGAGGTGTTTGTAAGTCTAATGTGTTGGACTAACCAGTAATGATGCTGACAACACACCACACTCCTCATTCAGGCTTTATTCATGTTCCCTTTGTAGATCAAACTATTTACATATATGTCTGAAAAAGAGCCCTTAGAGGAGCTGGTTTCATTAATTTTGACAGGTGGAAAGAGAACTGTCACAAGAATTTCTAAAGCATTAAACAAGCCTTTGTTTCATGTCTGTTGTCGACATGCAGTTTAAATTAGGTGACACCTCTTTGAAGTCACCCTCCACATTTCTATCAGGAGGGAAAATTTCTTGAAATGTTTCTGCTCATCCAATTACAGCGTGACCTTCAAAGACAGGCCAGGGAAAAGGGAATATTGTCATTTGATCATTTACTCATCCTTACAGGGCCTTGTCACATTTGTGATTCACCTTGTTGCTGCCCTGTTTTTTTCCTCCGACCAGTTCCACAGCAGGCTGTCAGCCCAGATCAGACTGTTGGTGAGCCGCTGGGACGAGACAGACTCCACTCACAGCCTCCAGGGAGTCCACTGTTGTTGTTCTTAGCAAACCATGAGCCAGCAGATATTATTTCTGGTATTTGGAGGTGTCGTTGGGAGACTGGCCTAATTTAATTAGTGAAACTATAGCAAAAAGCACAGAGGGCTGGAAAGTGCTTCTGATGGATGTGATAGAAATGGACCTGCTGCTGTAATAATCCTCCAACATCTTTGAGCTCAGGCATTAATACCAATTATAGGTGAACAGCTCAGTCACTGATTTAGATGATCAGATGGAAATTCTACAAGATAAAAACACGTAGTACAAACCTAATGTTTAGAATATTGTAAACAAATCTCTTTATCAACCGTCGCATTCCTGCTTCGTTGTCCTGTCTGCCTCTATCTGTCTCAATATATTTTCAGTACAAGTGGATAAAACTTGAACTGACAACTTGAAAATTGCTGGTGAAAACTAAGTCATCAGAGGCTACCTTCAGCATCTTTGATGTGTTCAGACATATAGTCCACAGTTGGTCCAAACTTCTCTGCCACAGCAGCTCCACTCTCACACTCTCTTGACTTAGCAGAAACTCAAGGGGAAACTAAAAACTTAAGGGAATGCTACGACTACATGTAGGGAATTAAATGTAAAGCTTCTTAACTATTAATATGCAATAGTATTTTACATTAGCAACATCCCTCATTACTATTAGTCATGTAAAATATGCTACTGAGTTTTGTTACCATGATGGCAGCAGCTGTGCTGGTTAGTTGCTCCACCATTGTGGCCCAAACTGAAATATCTCACCGTCTAATGAACAGATTACAAAGGATGCAGGATGGTGATACTCTGATGATCCCCTGACTTTGCCCCCATGAGCATGACATTTGTGGTATCTAGTAAAATGTCTGAACAACAAACAAAGATGGTCCCCCTTTGGATGAATAGTAAGAACAGTGGCACCATCATCAGATCCTTTGTTTTTAGAGCTAATTAGCAGTTGCTTATGGGCAGTAATATATGACACTTTTTACATGATTTTTACATGAAGAAGCTAAAAATAAATCAGGAATATTTACCTCCCACTGGTTGCTGATATGATGAATGAAAACCGTCTTTAAAGTATTTGAAAAGGAATTCTATGTATCTGCCCTTGAATGCTCGATTTCAATGCTCCTGATGTGTGTCTCAGTAAAATCTGTGAACTTGAATCATGAGTATTGAATATGAAATGATAAAAATGGTAGCTGCTGGAGAACCTTGGATTTTAACATCCATGTTGATGAGACTTAGACACCCAAATAAACATTGTCCCAGAACAAGCACACACCTTCATGCAAATGGAAATCCCAAATGTCACTGGCCTACCCCCACAGGAAAATGCCCCCCACCACATGGCAACAACATCAACCAATCAGGAACATCTTGAGGAACATGACAATGGCCCAAGATGTTGATTTGACCTCCAAACTTCCTAGACCCCATTCTGATCAAGCATCAACAGGATGCAGTGGAACCAGTTGGATTGACAGAGGCCCCACTGCACAAGCCAGAGTACCCAAAGGATCCACTGCCAACGTCCTGGTGCCAGAC
>OMNN01085996.1:0-13419 GCA_900302755.1 Chromis chromis
TATTTATTTTTTAAACAGGACCTGGTGCAAATTTTAGATCGAGATATTTAGAATAAATTAATTCCAATAAAACACCACAATCTTAAGCTTTGGTTTGGTTAATATTTCCAACAAAACAACACGTGTCAGATGAGTAGTTCAAGGACAAACGGAAAGTTGATAACCAGATGATTTCTCTGATAAACTTTGGCATTTTTTTAATAGACGGATAGAGTCAGAAATGGGAGAGAGTGGGGAAGGACGTGTGGTAAACGCCCAAGGTCGGGATTGAACATGAGACAGCCGCTACGCCTCTGCACTTGGGTCACGCGACATAACCATTAGGCCATTGGGGCGCCCAGGAAAAAACACTGTTTATCAGTAAGTTTGGAAATCCAGCAGCCATGTGGTTTCAGACGCACTCTGTTTGCTTTATGACCACAAGGAGAGCTACAATCGAACAAACTGTGTGATGCTGAGTGAAGCACTCAGTCTTATTGGAGATTAAACAGCTTGTGTCCAGTGAAGCTCACCTGTTCCTGGTCGACTACTATTATTGGGAAGCCCATTTGCTTGGTCCACGAGCCCATCACTGCAGCAATGGGTTTCCCACTGGCCTGTTCCAGACAGTCCCATAGGTCCTCTGTTCAAAACAGCCATGAGTCAGAGTAGCAGGAACACATGAAATCCATTTACACAGCAGCTTGATTTCAACAGAAATATTCCCTGCATGTTCTTACCTGTTGATGCATTTTTATGTTGGAACTTTAAAAGATAGGCGTTCATTCCTTTCCTAAAGTCCTACAAAGAAAAGGTGAACTTTAATGAACAAAATATACAAAGGAGATCAACACTAGGCTGTGAGTGAGACAACTAACCTCATCTCCTATGTAGTTGTGCAACATGCGGATCACAGATGCTCCTTTGCTGTAGGAGATGGCGTCAAAGATTTCATCTACCTCCGATGGATGGCCCACATTCACCTGAACCACAAAATACAAAGCTGATATTTGCCTTCACACACAAAATAAATCATCATCATCATTACATTACAAACTCCTGCTTTGTGAACTACGGCTGTCAAGGTGAGACTGTGTGTCCTAGAGAAGAACAACAAATACAAACACTCCTCCCAACAGATGACTTTTAGAAAGTGAATCCCTGCACAACACACCTCTATGGGATGGCTACTGTCCAGTGCGTCTAGGTCCAGAGCACGGGTGTAGTCAGCTGAGACGAACTGGGTCCAGATGTCGTACTCTGGGAAGCAGTGGTCCACACACAGATACTCAATCCAGGATGCAAATCCCTCATTAAGCCACAGATGGGTCCACCATTCCTGAAGACCAAAACACACACACTAAGATGACAATGTGCCCTGGAGGTCTTTCAAAACTGTTCTCTAACATAACATGACAGTACAAATCCAAACACTGGCTGAGTGACTGGCACACAAACAAATCTCTGAAGGATATCTGGTAACTTGTTGTCAAGGTTAAAAAACATTTAAGCACTTAGTCACTGGTATAGTCTTATTCATGAAGCCACTTTTGACAAACTTTGCTCATTTGGTTCTAACATTTTTTTTAACACAGCTCACCATCCAATTAAATCTGAGATCATAAAACACACACAGTGCCCTCCAAAAGTATGTTAACAGTACACTGACATTTCACTGTACCGTTAACATTATTAATGTTTTGGATAAGTCTACACAATATTTATACAATATCTGCATATAAACAGTATAAAATAAAAGCTAAAGCCAGTCTCAACTTTTGTCTGGTTGTCATGTTTTGACCTACTCAGCTGTTAACATTAGTTTGGAAGACACTGTATGTGTCTGTGCCTAGTCCTAGAGCAAAAACAAGCCTTCATGTTTCCCGCTCCAGACTCTTGGGATAGGTTGGAAAGGAAAATTAAATTGAAGAACTTCCCTTCTGTAAGTTCAGTGGTACAGGATTCCTTTAATTTCTCTTTTAGCTCATTTAGAGTTCTTCATACTGACAATTGTTCTATAATGTATTATTTTTAAACTCCATATCTCATCACGTGGTGTTTATGGAGGTTTCAGATGTGGAACTGATGTGTCATCCTGACCGAAACCTGACGAAATCTGGAATCCTGCAGCCCTGGCCAGGTCTCCCTTGGAAAAGAAGTTGCTAACTGGAGGGATATCTACCTGATTACGTACAGATTCAATAAAGAAAAAAAGAAAAAAGGAAAACATGCTTCCTGGACCTCACACTTAATTTCCCATTTTCTGGACATTCTCGTACACTACATTGTCTCTATTTTGGTAATTCAGCACACTTCATGACATATATGGTACATCATTTAGGAAATCAATCTGTCCTTTCACATATAGATTACGACAAAACTAAAATAGTAGGTGCTTTCTTTCCTACATCCGGATCTGCTGACCAACTGCTTTCTCTATTTTGCTGTTATCTGCAGCTATAGCAGCTGAATAGCTCAGTGACTAACACCCCAGACCTTGGCATGGGAGATCGGTGTTTCAAATCCCAGTCAGCAGGTATCCAGTGAGGACCCTTAGGCAAGGTCCTTAATTCTGCCCTGCCTACCTACCTAGATCCTTGCTTGTGTTGCATCTACTCTCAGATGTACGTCGCTTTGGATAAAAGCGTCTGCTAAATGAATTTTTTTTTTTTAATATGTACTTGATTAACTTTAAATTCGTGCTGCAGTTTTTAATCATGGCCATCTTGAGTTCTGCTATTATGTTATTGCTCTGACTACTATTATTACCTCTGCCAAGGAGGTTATGTTTTTGCCGGCGTTTATAAATGGATTTTAATGAAATTTTCAGGAAATTAAGATAATGGGACAAGGAACAGATGATTACATTTTGGTGATGTTCTGGATTACCATCTGGATCCAGGATTTTTTTTAGTGGAAATCACAAAGTATAGCTATATGTTTGCCGAGGTTTTTTTTGGGTACCCAGACCTGTGCTCCTTGGGAGCTTAGTTCTGGGGATCGGCTTTTTTCCCTCTTCCCTCCCCATTGTTTCTCTTCCCTACCTTTTCCCCCCTCTGCAACAAGGCGGCGCGGCCTTCCAGCGTGGCCTCTCCTCCTTAGTAGGAGAAACTACAAAATTCATTTGTTTGTTCAAATGACAATAAAGTATACTTTATCTTTATCAATCACCAACTATCTAACAAATAAACTTGGTGGCAACTAATTCGGACATCAGTTTTTGTCAACAAAGCCAATTATTTTTTGTGCCAGTACTAATTCATCTGCACTGTGTTGCTGTCTGCTTGGGATATTTGTTGTGATGTAGTTAGAGTTGGCTATGACCTAGCTGCATTGACTGTACCTATTCACATCTTAATTTATGGGACAGTCGTGTGTTACTTACAACTGCATTCACATAACATGTATCACAGATACATTTTAATGAATGTTTATTAAAATAGGCACAAATACAAATATGGATTCAGCAAATGTAATATTTAACAGTGGATCATTAAAATAGAAATAGTGATAAATCACATTTTCTTTTTAGCTGAGAGCGCCTTAAAAATGAATAGTTAAATGAAGGATTTTAATAATTATACTCCTAGTTATAATTTTAGCCCCACTCATAGGGCTATGATGTCTAAACTTTATGTATAGTAAAGGAGTCAAATGATTTTTACAGACCCATCCATTCTCACGGGTTGGTTTTCCTGCCTGTGATTGTCCTGCTGCTCCAGTAGAACCTTTCAGACCCATCCCCCATTTTCCTGCGTAACACGCTGTCCTTTAAGATGGATTGTGTTCAGTAACAGGAGGGTTGCACTTGTATGTTAAAGGAAATAACAGCAGTCCATAATAACTTTGTATCATAGGAATCGTAACAGCTAGTCCTTATTTCCTTCAGACAATGCGCTCAGCAATGTGTGCATGAGCTCTGTAACTAGACTCTCAGTCCAGTCAAAGCAAATTAGTGGTAAATGAGACACAAGTACCTGCTATTACCACAGCATCAGCAGTCGCCCTTCATTAGCATGACTAAAATCTGCTAGCCAGACACAAGGCCTTACGATTACAGTGTTTAAGAGTAGCTGTTTCACTCCCAGCTGTAGTAGAGATAGGCTGAACAATGTTGGAATTTCGAGAGGCATTGTGATTGTCATATATTTCAGAACAGACTTCTCCAGTGTGGCTGGACAGTGCAGGGTCTGGCTGGTTGTGTAAGCAGTAGCTCTGCCACATACATGCACACTAACACCCACATAGCAGCAAGAGAGGGAAAGGATTCATTTACAAACTTTCATTTTGGGGCCGACGGTTCAGCAGTATGCTTATCTGCGTTTATAGAAAAAAGGGAGAGCCAGTTGAAAGGACAGACTTTGACACAGTGTAGAAAGGGAAGGTGTGGGAGCTTTGGCAGCCTGGCTGTTTCTATAGCAACTCCAGTAAAATAAACCGCTGTGGTTGTTGGTGGCTCGCCTGCTGCTGAGGAGACTTTGGTCTGTATACAACATCATATACAGGGTGTCTATGTGTTTTTTTGTGGCAGCTGTTTTTGTGAAAGCCTATAAACTCCAGACTTGTATGGTCAACTTATTTCAAAGGGTGCCTGTATGAGTTAAGTGCCTTCATTTGATTTCTACACCTCTTCTTCCCTGTGCAGCCATGTCAGGGTGGTGACATCAGGGCAAGCAAACGAGTCAGACCAGAGAATCTTTACTGGATGCGTGACATATCAAAATCATGTAAATATATTATTATTATTATATATAATACTTTGGAGATGAGATCCAAACCGTGTGGTGTTTTGGTTCTCTGATAAGACTACATGCTATTTTTGCCTTTTTGAAATATTCACTATGTGACATACTGTTATTACAGATTTATCGATTCAGGCTGTGACTTGACTGAGAGGCATAGGGCGATTTGTGTTGGACCCAAACCAATCATGCAGCTACCTCTCATGACTTGTGTGAGGAATAGGTTTTTAGTAACCTGAAAAAATCTGCTACTATAAGCCTGTCTCAGAAGAAGTCTGAGGTAAGGCAGCATTTGGAGCTGGTCAGTTGGTGTCAGTTATTTAGTAGTGGGCAGTGCCATGAAAACTGTTTCATTTGTTTATTTATTTACATGTTCTTGCAATGTATAAAGTTAAAAAATACAAAAAAAAACCTCTAAAAGCTTGATTTAAACATTTTCATGGGATGGTGTCCCAACACTATGTCGTAAATTTAAATAGGCCACAATTATTGTATGCAGCTGTCTTTTCAAATGTTCAAAAGTATTTTCTGCTGTTGCATGCAATTATGTTAATATGGTTGAAATAATCCTACATGACAATGGATTTTCTGATAGAGAAAGAGTCTATACTATGAGAAGTCCAGTCCAATCTTTGTATTGAACAGCAAAGTCTCATTGAACTGATATATCTATAGAGTAGCTTTGACACGTGCCATGAGCCTCTCAGACACTAATCTGGTAGCTGTTTAACATCTTTAAAAGGGCAGTGACTCTTTCTGTAATGGTCTCTATAATGGTCGCAGCATGTCTGAATAAAGCCACAAGAATGTTGTCACACAAGTCAAACGTCTGAATGACACAAAGGCATCCCTTCACAAAACCAGCAGTTTTACCTATATCATAAAATGTGTTAGAGATAAACATCTTGCTCCAAATATACCACTCTTTAACCCTAAAACTGTCCTAAAAAGATTTTTTAAGAAGGCTGAGAATGACTTTATTAATTGAAAAGGACACAAGAACACTTTGCTTCCTTTCACTTTTTCTTTTTCTTTCCCTCTCTCCTTTTTTGTCTTTTGTTCTTTTACCCTGTCAGGATGACGTTGATATGACTGTTTAAGAGGTGTAAATGTATTTCACTATTCACCATCAGTTAGTTGAGAGCATTTAAATAATTTCCAGAGACACTGTTGTAATCCAGGTATCATCACACCCCTTTACAGTGTATTTATTTACTGCAGCTTTCAGTTACATGTACATTTGTCAGAGATTTGGATATTATTCTGTATCTGTATCATAACTGGACTCCAGTTGCCTTTGATTGAATTGCCCAGAACATTCACAGATGTAGGGGTGAGGTGATTCGTCGACTTTTACGGAAATACGTTGATGCGTAAAACGTATGTCGCGGTCGCATGGTAGTGTGAGTATATGAGGGAGTATGTTCTGCCTATAGCACATTTTTTCAAACATAAACGTTACCGGTGACCCAAACGTAGCTGCCGCTATCCAAGAATCTTTTGAGTCAGGACATACATATGTATGTCCATCGATCGTAAGAGATACATACGTATGTCCTGACTCAAGATATATGTATGTATGCTGGGCTCTGCCTCCTTCCGCCACCATAAATTATTCAATTCAAACTGGCAGTAGCGCTGCGGACTACAGATTATTTTCGCATGCACAGATTATTTTCGCATGCACAGCCCGCGCACTAAAAAGCGCCGGGTCTTTGGGCTCTCATGCGGCTCTGCAATAGTGAAGCGGAAGCGGCAGCAGTTACACACACACTACCCCCACCCCTGGATAAATTAATCGTTAGTTTACTCGACTAATTGAAAAAATAATCGTTAGATTAATCGATTAAAAAAAATAAATTGTAGTAGTTTTCCCTTTACAGGGTTCCTGCGGGGTCTTAAAAAGTCTTAAAAGCATTGAATTTATGAAATTGGAAATAATACCTTAAAAAGTCTTGAAAAAGTCTTGAATTTTGATATCTGGGTCTTAAATTTTCTCCTTGCCACATTACTCGAAAGTTTTATTTGTCAACCACGGTTATTTTCAATCAAGTGAAGCAGCCGAAACAATCATTTAGAACGCAACACGGCCCGGGACAAAAAAATACAGTGGACACTTCACACAATTTCCAAACACCACTCTTACAATGGAAACAGAGGTATCTCAGAGCTTTTCATGTGCATGTTTCCTGATTCCGACATCGCTAACACCTTAACTTGTAGTGCCGACAAAACGGCTTACAGAGCAATTCCATACTTCATACTTACAATTTGCCGGTAGGGCAAATTTTTTGAATGGTCTTAAAAGGGTCTTTAAAAAGTCTTAAATTTAACTTGTAGAAACCTGTAGGAACCCTGCTTTAATACCTGTTGTTCTATGAAACAAGCTTGTTGTCCACAACTTATACAATGCCTCTGCTGTCACTCTCACGATCGACGGATGGACGTTTAGGGCTACTAAGAGTTGCCTGAAAGTAATGGTTCAATTAGTTAATTTTCTAAATGCTGCACTTCCGTGGATATTATATATTTTGACTCCAGAGAATAGCCATGTTGCACAGTCCTGGTGTGAAGCTGTGAATACAAGTACAGCACAGTTTAGGCATGGTTGATTTTCCAAAGGCTGCACCTTAATGGATTTTTATTTTATTATTCTTATTAAATCAAAAGAAAATGTATTTTGATTTATTTATTTTGTACATTTTGCATTTTTTTATTAGTAGGTTTCAACCAGTTGCAGCAGTATTGACAGTGTTTTTTTTAGACCCAGTTATAGTCTGTTTAGTAAACCAGTATTTAATAAAAGAGGGAAAAAAGTACCACTTTAATATAATGTATTTCCTGTAATCATACCAAACCGTAACCTCAAAACCAAGGTACGTACTGAACCGTCATTTCTGTGTACCATTACACCCCTACTGTATAAACTAAATACCTGTATGGCAGTCTTCAATCTGACACAAAGCATCCCTGCTCTTTGATTGGCAACACTGTCCCTTTGCAGCATTGAAACATGAGATTTGTGTTCATTATGTATTTTCTTTCTCCGCAAGAAATGTATAATGAGAAATGTATTTTCATCTGGTCTGCTGCGCTGAATAGCTTAACACGTCTTGATGCAGCATGCATACTAGATGGCTCTACAGAGAACACCCTGTGCTGTAGACATGCTAAGCACAGTGTGCGGAGTGGGGGTGGGGCTGAGGAGTTGGAGGGAAGGAGTGCCCTGCTATAAATCGTGCTCTCGCTCACTTTCTCTTTGCACACACACAGAGTTCTGTCAGGAAGAATATATGGTGTGCAGCTGACAGTGGAGAGGCTGTGTGTGAGTGAAGGTGTGGATGTTTGTTCTTTTGTCGGTATAGAAGGAGAGCTCTTGGTTTCAGCAGACGATGTACAGTCACCAAAAAGATCAGTAGTCTTACTCAATTGTAAGTAGATCCGTCCATGTCTGGCAACAAATCGGTTAAATCACCTTTTAAAAATGTTAAAAGTTGACACAGATGTAAGTAAACAGTAGAAAGGCGATAAAGTGTCTACAACACTCACCAAATTGTCACTGTAGTGTATAATTGAACTTTCAAAACCTATCTCATTTAGTTATTTTACTTCTACGTGACTAGACCAGGTGAAAAGTGCTAGTTTACTGCTAGTACCCATGAAACAACTATACTGAAAGACCTCCTCCCTCCATAAAGGTTCGAGTGTTTGAGCTGGAATTTTTCAAACTATGTTGTAGGGCCAGTTGTTGGTGCTGCTGAGTTATAAGCCACAATCTGACGGTATCTGAACATGTCAGCTTCACATCTGAATGAGCATTCTGGTCACTTTTCCATAAATGTCACAATAGCAACACTACTCGGTCAGACTGAGGAACATTTATGTAACACATTCAGCATGCCACAAGTCTGAGCTTCATGCAGTCGCATTAATAGTTAGGCAGACACAAGGACGGTGGCCATGCACTGAGAAGCCTCTATTATCCCCTCTGTTACTGCAGCACAGCAGCGTCCACAGGAATGAGACCAAAAATGACTCTGAAAGAATAAAATAAGACATTCTAATTTCACATTTTCCCAAGTTGAAACCAAGTATTTCTTTCTACATGCATGAGTGGAGTTTCAATGTGCTCACATTTTAAACATTTCTATCACAGCTGATTGTGTTCATTTAACTGTGGGATGCCATAATTGTGATTGTGAATAATATTTGCTTAATTGTGCAGCCCTACCATGAAGAAATGCATCCCATGTTTCTCCACTTCTGTTTCCATTAAACAGCAGAGGGGCTGTGCAGTAAACAGGGCTAAACAGACAGAATCACACCAGCTACAGAAACTAAAGGTTTTTCAGTGGTGCAGTGGAGAAACAATAAAAACAATACAATTCAACCAAAAAGTTTTATTTGTACTGTGCATATAAAAACAAAAGAAAAGTGCAGTGCGTTGGGGTTGGCCCAGACTTGGAACCACTGCTGTTGAAGATTACCGAGGAAACACTGAGTCATTGTGTAACAGTGGTTTTCAGACTCTGGGTCAGGACCCAATACTCCATCATTGTGAGATATAAAAAGTCCCTAGACTGTGCTGCAGGAACAGATGATTGCTTTTAACTGTAAAATCACAATTTTGCATGCAAGCATCAGTTTACACTTAGAATTACACCTAACTGCCATTCTGGTTTGAGTGTAACATAGTGTGACATAGAACTGTTGTGACTGTAGATATGAGACAGGCCCTTCGCGCTTTAAACGCTGCCTGGCCATGTATGTGAAAATCAAAGTGCATAAAGCTGTAATATACGTCCAGCATATACTGTGTACAACATTATCACCTAAATGTCAAATAACTGAAAATTGCATCACCTTCCATAAGTGCATTACACTTGAACACTAGAGTATTTGTTATTATGTAGAAATGAAAACTAACAGTTGTGATTGACTATTATAAGAATATAGTCCCCAGGTTGTAGGACCTCAGTGTAACCAAGTCAGTATATCTTTCATTTCTTTATTTTTTCAATACTTAATGAGTCCACCTTTGACAGACTCAATCCTCGTCACCTTGGAGGATACCAGTGTTGCACACATTTCTAGAGAAATGTTGTGTGATTTTTTTTAGAGGCTATTTTTCTAAGCTGCTCTTTGCTGGAGGGGTTGTCTTGCTTTAACTTCCTCTTTAAAATACCCCAAAGGTGTTCTATTAGATTAAAGTCAGTTGACATACAAACTCTTTGTGGCATTTTGGCACTGTGCTTTGGATTATTATCATGCTGGAATACTCCTCTTCTGCCAAGCTTCTGCAGACTGGGAGTCATCTTGTTAGCCAGTATTTTGGTATATCCATGGTGTCATCTATACAAGTCATCACCCCAACACCTTTTGCACTCATGCAGCCACATCTCATCACACTCCCACCTTCGTGCTTCACTGTCAGGACTATGCATTCACTGTGGTGGTCCTGGAAAGGTTCACACCAAACATGCTGAACCCCATCTGAGCTGAATAAAGCTGTCTTGTTCTAATGGGATGCAGCCGGATAGCTCAGTGGCTAACACCCCAGACCTTGGCCCCGCCTACCTACCTATGTACGTCGCTTTGGATAAAAGCATCTGCTAAATTAAATTCTATAATTTGCTCGCAGGGCTCTTTTCATGTTTAGCAAAGTTTCTTCTTGCAGTTTTATGCTGAAGCACAAGCAAGGTTTTGTTTCTTGGACTTCATCCATAAAGGCTGGCATTTTGCATTATCCATGTTAATGCAGTCAGGCTAATTAGAAATCACAGGTTTACTCACTAATTGCACATTTTCTACTGTGTGTCAGTGGTGACACGTGTATTCACTGCTGTTGCACTGAGTTTCTGGAGCCAGTATTTTTAATATAATCTTTCAAAAAATCTTTGTTTTGGTTTGTGTATAACAGGAAATACTGTACTTGTCCGCTTAGAAATAATGCAGGTATTAACAGGTGATACAGTTTTAAATCCTTCAGCGGTACAATCAGGCATATACGTAATGGTATGGAGATAGCTTCTTTATCCGTTTATCTGAAAGTGGCTAAACTTGTCACAATATGGAGAACATTATTAGCAGGGTTTTTATTCTCAAAGTTTGTAAGCAGTATATAGATTGGTATTTGTGTCGATTTACCATGTAAATGTACCATAAATGACAACGCTCATTTTGTATGTTCTCTTTCCCGGCAGGCTGCTGTTTGGGACGCTGTATCCTGCATACTATTCTTACAAAGCTGTCAAGACCAAAAATGTCAAGGAATATGTAAGTTCATCAGCATTACTCAACAGCATAAACGCATCAGTTTTGTATCATAGCACACACACACAGACACACACCACAATCTATGATTTAACTCGCATGTGTATATGAAGAATGAGGGGTTTGGGTAGGCAGTCAAAGTTGTTCCAAAATGCTATCAGTTGTTTTCAGGATAATTGATGGTTACCATATGTACAATATATATTAGTAACATTTAAAAGCATACTATCATTTGTCAACCATTGCAAGTATGTAAAACATGTAGAGCAAGAGCAGCATGAGCAGTAATGTTATTAATGAATAATAAGGCTTCAATGATTTATTGTTAATCATGTCACATAATTGTTATGTTTTAGTAGCTATATCCACTCATGTTAAATGAAAGGAATCCTATTCAGATTTTTTCATTAGTTTGAAAGACTGAAGATACTTTGTGAGTCATGTAAATGTGAGAGATGTGGAGATATTAATGTTCAGATCACGTTCAGTTGTGTTTTTGTGCAAGTGCAAATGGACTGTTCCAGATGTTCCTCCTATACTGTTTAGATGCCAAGTCGTTTTGGAGGATTTCATACCAGAAAGCTGTCTGTAAATTTTGAGGGTAGAGTATTGCATGACTTGTGCTTTTGATAGTTCTAACAACATTTCGAAAGCAATGATTTATCTGAGTTGGTGTTAGAGTTTCACCTTGATGACAGTGACTTTGCCAAAGGAAGTTATGGAAGATATATTCTTGACTAAAATCTGAAATATTAGTCAAACTGAACCAGTCTCTCTGTGAATGTCTTGTCTACACACAAGCCATCCATTTAAATGACACCCCAGAGTCACCTGGTCACAGCGTCCTGCCTTGGTTCTTAGCACCTTTTTTCTGTTTGAACTCAAGTGTTAATGGGAACATATACACGCATATAGATTGAAGGTCCTGAGGGTGGTTTTTGTGGTGGAGTTGGATGATGTAACTAATGTCAGTAAGAGTGAAATCCCAGTCCACTCAGTTAGTAACACGTTCACACAGCTTTATCACACCAGCTCACAGGCTCGTGTTGCAGTAGGCTGCAACTCTCCTTTGAGCTTCCTTTCACCCTCTCTTTGCTTCACTTTGTCTGTTTCGCTGTCTGCTTCTGTTCCATGATCCCTCCTATTACTGATTCTCAGGTCCACCTCTTTGTTGCATGTGTTGGTAGAGGAATAGATAGGAATGATGATCAGTGGATACCTCAGCAGTAATGACAAAGATGTCCAGATTGCTTGCAGAATGCTACAACACCACATTGCCATCTGCACTCCCTTTGATTGTGCGTTTCTGGATCATTATCACTGCAGCAGTATTTTCTCCTCTGCGTCAGTTTTGCAGGATAACCTACCTATTATGTGTGCTTGCTCAGACAGGGTTAGATCACTGAATTCAACATAATTCTATTCATTTTTTATAGAATTTTCTAAAACTATAACAAGCTATGATCGTTTCATCATGATATGATTCCAGATATTACTGGATTACTGCCCAGTTGCATATGTGTATATATGTGATTGGACGGTTGATGTTGCATTGTACAGCAGCAAAGGTATGACCAGTTTCCCCTGCATGGTATTGTTCATGGTGTGAAGCCCACTTCCCCACTGCAGCATTGTGGCTAGTGGTGACTCTGTGATTAAAGCTCTGGGCTACTGATCAGAAGGTTCAAGCCTCAGCACAACCAAGCTGCCACTGTTGGGCCTTCTTGCTCACCAATAGACTGGTATAGTGATGACGTATTTCTGTAGGCCAGCCCGGAAAAAATGGCGCCGGTGGTGCCTACAAAAATTCTCCTATGGGATTTTTGCATTGGATTTTGGATCATTGCAGAAAATCAGCTCTGTGTCAAACACTCGTTTCTGATGCGTTGCTGTTTTGTTCAGCTGGATAATCTTCACAGATGAAACCATTTATATGAAGTTTGAAGCGTTAATGCAGCCGAGAGAAGTAAAAAGCTAACGCTATGCTACAGCGAACTACACTGCTGTCGGTTGGTTTTGACGTCACGACCGTTATGCTTCATAGATCTAATCAGCGCTTTGGACAAGCTAGCCAAACCGTAGCTTAATACATTGTTTATTAACCTGAAAAACCCGACTAGAGGCTGTGAGGCGGACTAGAGAGAGAGTCCCGGGGTTTGTGTTCGGCGTGACGACGTCTAATGTCCCCGACAACCACTGTAGTCTCATTTAGCCACTTGTGAGCAACCGCCGTTTTAAGTACACGTAAAAACTTTAAAATTCACAAGTGGGGGTCTTATCTAACGTAGTTTATCTCGACGAACAAAACGTCAACATCTCTTAAGCTTGTGTTAACCACAGACCTTATTTCAGGCGTCTAAACACAAACCCATTCAAAATCCCCATTGACTTTTAGAGTTAGGAACCAAAGCTAACTCACTTCCGG
>OMNN01085997.1:0-13884 GCA_900302755.1 Chromis chromis
AGATGCCACAGCACTAAAAGAAATAAATATAATTAGGCTAAAATTGTGGAAAAACGTATGTCACTGACTGTCTGAAGGGCTACAGTTGCTTCAGTGTTTGTCAGAAATATTCCCAGGTGGGCTTAAATGAAAGCCAAGAAGGTCCCCTTTAATATGATACCAAACTCAATATTATAAAATATAGAAAAATGTCCAAGCCATGAGCCTAAACCAGGATGTGCACCAGCATCTAAAATGCAGTTTACTTTAAGGGGTGGTTCCCTTTATGAGCTGGTTACGGTCATTCAGCTGCCACTCAGAAATGTCTATCATACCAAAATATCATCTACAGACATGGACATTTTCAAAAATTATTAATAAGTTTTGCCACCTTGAGTGGTACCGACAAATGAAATTTTGGGCTCTGGCCCATGGACTATATGTGTTTATAGTAAAGTCACTGCCACTGCTGTTGTTCTCCTCCAGGCCTGCAGGTGGCGCTGTGACCCGCAGAGCCTCCCGGTGTGTAGCGGAGGCAGCATGGCGTAGAGTAGCAGGCACCTTCAGTGTATTTGCTGTTTACCAACTAAGTAAAAATGTCACTCTTTGTCCATTTTCTCATGTAATACAGTCAGAACAGCCAGACCGTAGTTCTCCAGGTGAGTCTTGCTCGCTTCTTCTGCCTTCTTAACATTACTGTTTGCTAGCTGATGAAGCTAACTTTAGCCTGCTAACCTGCTAGCTAACATGTATCAGTGCATATACCTCAGAAATAAAGTGACACCTGTAGTATCAAACAACTATCAGTGTGCTGCGTTTGTTTATACATTTGTGGCTGGTTCAGATGAATAAATATATAACCTGTAAAGAATTACTGAGGTGAGACGACCTTGGCTTCACCTGTTTTATAACATTAACTTTCTCACTGTTGATAATATGCATTTTTGCTTCAGTGGTTAGATAAGCACTCATTATGTAAAAGTAGCATCATAGCACAGTGTGGAAAAGACCACTATAAGTTAAGTTATTATGAATCACATCAGTATAAAGGTACTGAATTATTACCAGAATGTAATCTATTGTAATGTACCCAAGAACAAGTGACTCATTTTCTGAATATTCTTCTCAAAGTGTTAATAGTGTATATTTATTTCTTCTATCTATCGTCTATCATAACATAGAAAAGCTCAATTGAAGTAAATATACCAAAAATAATCCAGTAATATTTGTGAATCTCTCTCTTATTTTTGGGATTAATTAGACGTCATTTAGTTTAGTTAATCTGAACAACGAAAGAGAAAAAGATTACATCACTTTTCACCTAAGACCTAAAAGACTGGGATGAACGATTTGGGGAAAATATGTAATTCTGCCCTTTCTGACAAATATTATGATCTTTATTTGTGCTATTTTGTTTTAAAACCATGCTTTAGTTCAGTGTTTACTCTGTAATGCATTTAAAACTTGATGCAGCGTGACCACCTGAGATATCATTGAAAATTTTACACATGTAGGATGGAAGTAATTTTTAATTGACACCACAGTTAGGCCAGACACACTGCATAATAAATATATCCTGACTTGTAATTGTGTCAAATTGCTGTTTTTTGATGTGAAACAATTATTTGTTCAGCCAAAATGTTTGTTTTGTGTCACCAATAGTCAAAAATATTTTGCGTTCTATCATGCAAGATGTGAAAAGCAGGGCAATCTCTCACCTGAGAAGCTGTTACCAGTGACTGTTAGATGATGATTAATCTGTAATCAAAGTAGTTGCTGTTTAAGTTTATTCAGTTAATAATTTCAGCTTTAACTGATGTTTTGTTACAGCACATGTGGATGTACCATGGAGCCTGTCATGCATCACGTTCGGCAGAGAGTTTTTCACCGCCTCCACAGAATCCTGATTCTTTCAAAGAGGAAGCATTCAGGCTGTGCTGACCCTGCAGCCGTCTCCCCCTCCACTCACTCCAGACATATCAAACCCACACTCCTCGTGTCTCGACTCTACCAGCCTTCAAACCTGCGTGATGTGGGACTGGAGAGCCGGCTGCCAGGAGAGATGACCTGTAAGAGCCAGAGGCTCATGCAGCAAGCTGGGCTTATTCACCCATCCAACCCAGGGTGCTACTACTACCTTCCTGCCACCGTCCGCTCCATGGAGAAGCTGGTGAGTTTCTGTTTTGTTAAAGGAACTTTTGCCAACAGGAATATGTCACCCTAAGAAAGTAAGTAAGACATTCAAAAAGAGAAAAACTGAACAAATGAATACTATATAACTTAAGTCACTTAAGAGTCTGATCTTTTATTGTTTTATTTTCCATTTAATTTTCTTCTGGACTAATTTCTAATTTTCTTCTTCTCCCTCATAGAATAATTTATTCAAATACTTGTTAGTGTAGTGGACTGGTTTCATATTCTTAATTCTTCCGTGACCCCTGATGTTTATTGTCCAACCTCTATGACATGTCTTGACTTGCAGGGATTAAACCAATAAAATGTGTAGTGAACCTGAATGAAAAGTTAAGTGCAACTGTTGTTGTTTTGAAACTGTAATAACTGCAGTCTTTGATGAACAGGTGAGAGTGATTGACCAGGAGATGCAGGGGATCGGTGGGCAGAAGCTGGACATGCCCAGTTTGTGCTCAGCTGATCTCTGGAAGACCAGTGAGCGCTGGGATTTGATGGGGAAGGAGCTGTTCCGTCTGAAAGACCGACATGATGCCGACTACTGCCTGGGTCCCACACATGAGGAGGCAGTGACGACTCTCATTGGTCACCAGGCGAATCTCTCCTACAGGCAGCTCCCTCTGCTTCTTTACCAAGTAAGCATCCAGCACATTATTATCACCAGTGTGTTGTAATAAGCTGCAGGTTTTACATCATGATTTCTTTTTCAAACAAACAGATCACCCGCAAATTCAGAGATGAGCCGAAGCCCAAGTTCGGTCTTCTCCGGGGGAGAGAGTTTTACATGAAGGACATGTACTCGTTTGATGTGAGCGAAGAAGCTGCTTATGAGACCTATGAGTCTGTGTGCCAAGCATACAACAGGCTCTTCGCCAGGTTGGGACTGCGGTGCGTTCAGGTACAGGCAGACACTGGAAACATCGGCGGTAAACTCTCCCATGAGTTCCAGCTTCCAGCAGACATCGGTGAGGACCGGCTTCTAGTCTGTGGGAACTGCTCCTTCTCTGCTAATGTAGAGACCCTCTCCTCCGACAGCAGCGACTGTCCACAGTGCAAAACTGGCACACTGGTAGAGTCAAAGGGAATAGAAGTAGGTCACACCTTCTACCTGGGTAAGAAGTACTCCCATATATTTAATGCCTCCTTCAGCAATGCCCAGAACAAGCCTAGTATTGCTGAGATGGGCTGCTTTGGTCTTGGGGTGACACGAATTCTTGCTGCAGCCATCGAGGTGTTGTCAACAGAAGAGGGGATCCGCTGGCCAGGTCTTATTGCCCCGTATCAGGTTTGTGTTTTACCCCCTAAGAAGGGAAGTAAGGTGGACACGGCAGCAGTTTTAGGAGAAGAACTGGTTCACACTTTGGGAGAGACTCTGCCTGGCTTGAGAGGTGAAGTTGTTCTGGATGATCGTACGCAGATGACCATTGGAAAGAGGCTGAAGGATGCCAGCAGACTGGGTTACCCATATGTTATTGTAGTAGGACAGGCAGCTCTGGAGGAAACACCCAGGTTAGAGGTGATCTGTCAGCAGACAGGTGAGACGATGTTTCTCAGTAAAGATGGACTGTTAGATCTGCTGGGAAGAGTAGAAACTGTTTGAGTGACAACTCTGTTAAAATAAATGTTCACATTTGTTTGTGCTATGTATGAGGTGATGGACTAAGAATATTAAATTCTTATTTGTTTTGCAAAGTATAAAGCCTTTCATTTACACACTGGTTGAAACTGTGGAAACATTAGCTTTATAATGGATCTGGGATTTTAAAATGCTTTGGTTCCTATAATGTCTTTAATGTTCTAGTGCAAATAAAAATATGAGCATATTAAAACAACAACTCTCATAGTATAAATCACTGCTGGCATTTGACAAATACTGCAAATACAACCATGTCATTAAGGTCATGGAAAACTGAGGCCAGAGACAGGCAAGTCAAACATATAATGTTAATTTCCAGTGACTAGGAAATATTAATATTTTCAACCAAGTAAGCCTGAGTGCAAAATTAATAAATAAATATCAAAAATAGTGGCTCATAAAGAAAGTAAGTTTCATTGGTAGTGGGATTCTGATGAAGCAGAATGTATTGTTGCTGGTCCAAGTTAACTTTCAACATATCTCAGTGTAACAATGCATCATATTGATTGTACGTTTTGTATTTTCACAGCAGACATTTTCACTTACAGCATTTAAAACAGGATGAATGAGTAATGAGTTTCAGGACCTCCCATCAGGAGGATACAGCCATTATTATTACACTGGTACTTTTCCTCCTGCAATATGTCAGAATTTCTGCTTTGAAAAATGTATATTATTAATAGAAAAATAGCATTAAATCAAAACAAGATTTAGTGAAATGTAACTACATTCACCAAGCACTTGAGTATTATACATTCATGTCACTTTTTACCTTAACTCCACTACAACTGGCTGCTTTAATTCTGAGTTACTTATAAAATTAAAACTTTTGACAATGAAACATATGAAGTATTTATAAAACATGATGCTTAATAATAAGTAAAAAACAATCAAAAAACCTTCATGACTACAGCTTTTCAGATGTATTGATGGTAAGTTTTAGTCTTAAACACAGCAATTAAAAAGAGCTCCAAATCAACCAACAGTAAAATGCTGCTTACTCAATGATCTCCTCTGGTAAAAATCACGTTTTTTTTTTTTACCTTGTTAACATGGGTTGACTTTCAATTGTTGGAAGACACATGATCAAAATAAGTCAACACCATGGCTGAGCATTTCTACATTGAAACTGCAGGGTACTGATAACAGTTTTTGAAACTGTTCAAACTCTTCAAATGAGGTTTCCAGTTTGAACAGGTATGGACCAATTACTCCATTTTTGCAACTTGTCATTGTGTAGCACAGAGTAGTTTTGCAGTATTAGGTGAGCTTGTGTGCTCAAGCTGCAGCAAGCAATGGAGAAAGAGGCAGGGGACTCGTAAATCTATATTTCCATTGAGTAGGTTTACCTTTGTATTTCTAAGGTGTGGGATTTGAATACATCATCTGGCACTGCAAGTAATGAAACTTTGCACAGTGCTCTTCTTTTCTGCAGCACTGAAATTTAACAGGTTTTTAAAGAGCTGTCAGAACTGTCAGTTTCTTTTCAGTGAACAAACTATCAACTAGTTGTGAAGGCTATATTGAGGTTATTTATTTATTTGTGTTAAACTGGATTAAAGATAATAAATACTAAAGTGACTTAATTTGTTTAAATGAAGATGGAGGGCAGCAGTAACGTTCAAGCGGCCACAAATGTATTGGAAGAAGAAACGACGACAGTGGAACCAATGTATCGGAACAGAGTTTCCGCACGGATCTTTATTCCCGTGGTACCGCTCATGCACATGTGTAAACAAGGTAACTTCTAGAGTAAGTGACGTTTTACAGCTGATACTCCGGTGACAGTAAACTATTGTCACAGTTTTTGTAAAAATTGAAAACCACAAAAATAGCATTTTAACGTATTTAGATCCAAAATGGCGTCTACGGCGGCGCAGAGCGACAGCGACGATGGTATGGACGAGTTCATGGACAGATTCAAAACCGAGAGGTATCAAAATGGCTTCACTGAAAACAACTGGGAAGAGGTAATGTAATATGTGGAAACTATCCATACTAGACATCAAGTTATTGTTACACAAGTGAGATGTGTTAACGTTGTTATTGTTGTTAGCTAGTTAGCTATTGTTGTTAGCAAGCCAACTGGATGTTTACAGGTTCATGTTCTGACTATCCTTAGTGGTTCTTCTGTTTGTGTCTCATGCAGGAGTTTAATAAAATCCCCATGTTCATGAAAACAGCCCCTGAGGAGATTGACCCTCAAAAATACCCAGAACTATCTTGTCTCCAGCACATTCTCCACGATGAAGACCGACCTCCAGAGGGTAAGTGGACCACAGCTTTACCTTTTAAAACTGCTTCATGTGCTTTGACTTGATAACAGCTTTATAATGTAAGAAAACGATTCTTTTCCAGAGCAAGCAAAGTGCTCGAAAGATGAGGGCAATGCATTTTTCAAAGAGAAGGACTACCAAAAGGCTGTAGTGTCCTACACAGCAGGTTTGAAGAAGAAATGTGGGGACCAGGAGCTCAACACTGTTCTCCTCACCAACCGAGCAGCTGCACACTTCTATCTGGGTAAAATATCCCTATTGTTAACTTATAAATGCTGTGGCATGTATTTACAGCTTCTTCCACATGTTGCCAGGGTCTGATATATGCTGTCACACAAAGTAGCTTAGATGTAATGTAAGTAAATGTGGCATATGTCTGGTTTTCTATCACACAGGTAACATGCGCTCTGCACTGAATGATGCTGCAGCTGCAAAGAAGGTCAAGCCAGACCACCTCAAAGCCTTGATCAGAGGTATGAAAAACACATGTTTTATTGTAATATCACGAAACGATCACAATTTATGTTTTTTATGCTCCTCAAACCACCAAAGGCACTTCCTTGTTGTTAAAGAAATAAGAGTTAGTACTTAAGGAGGTCAATGTTGATCAGTGTCAGCCTGATTGAAGAGGAGATGTACAGTTTTTTTGCCCCAGGTTTTTAATTTTAATAGTCTTTTTTTGGAGATTAGTTAGTTTAAGTTGTACAGTTCCTTGACAATAGTTACAACTGTGGCAAATAATCACTACACAGTACTAAACAGCTTTGTGATGATGTAAAAAGTAATGGTGTAAATCAGTGAGCAAATGTGCTTTATGGTAATATTAATTTATAATGTTATATGTTTTTTTGCATCAGAGTAATAATGTATTTCTTAACAGTTGTTTTCTTTCTCCCAGAAAACTATATTACAGTATTTATCAGTATTTAAACTTAAAATAACATATCAGGGTATAGATTTTCTTTTTTTTTTTACACTTCGCCCACTAGTGTGAAAATGCATAGCAGCCATTAGATGATATGACAGTGTTTAAAGATTATGATAATGATAAAAACTCATTCTGCAGGTGCTCAGTGTTGTATCGAGCTGCGTAACTTTCCAGAGGCCCTCCAGTGGTGTGACGAGGGGCTTAAGGCCCACCCTACTGACAAGAAGTTGTTGGAGATGAGAGCAACAGCAGATAAACACAAAGTAACTAATGAGTTCAGTTCATTTTGTTGGGTAGGTTTAGGCTGTAAAATGAGGCTGTATTAAAGTTCTTTATTTTTGGTTTCTTAGAGAGCAGCAGAGAGAGATGCCAGGAAGGCCAAGGCCAAAGAAAAGAAGCTACATGGTGAGAAAGAAGCTCTTCTGGCTGCTATAAAGGTAGGCCTCATATTAACTTGCTCTCAGTTAAGCCTCTAATCAGTGGAACTTGATGTGACTCTAATTTTATAGTTAATCTCATCTGTTTTTTACTTGTGGTTTTTGTGCAGGATCGAGGCGTCAAGTTCTTCCAGTCCGGGAAGCCTCGTCAGCACGGTTCAGACAGTGAGGAGGAGGACGAACGCTCCTCAGCAGCGATAGCACAGCTGAGTCTGGACGGCCTTAGCTCTCAGGAGCTCACCGGGGCTCAGGTCTTCCTGGACGATCAGGGCCTTCTGCACTGGCCTGTTCTCTTCCTCTACCCCGAACATCAGCAGAGTGATTTCATCTCAGCCTTCTGCGAGAACAACTGGTAAACTACGCTTGTTTGTTTTTTTCATAGTGACTACATTTAGATATGAAATATTGCTGTGCTGATTATAACCATCTATCTGGATTTATGTAGTGAAAGTGTTGGGACTGTAACTAACATTTCCATTATCATTTAATTAATCTGTGTTTTTTCGTCTCTAGATAAAAAATAAATAAGAAGAAAATATATGCACAAATTGCAGAATGCCGGATCACATTTTTCAAAATTTACAACAGTCCTAAACCAAAATATGTTTAGTTTATTATCATATATAACAAAGAAAAGCAGCAAATCTTGACATTTGAGAAACTGTAAATAGCACACAGTGGGCATTTTTTGCCAGAAAAAATGACTTAAACAGTGCTTCATTCATCTACATGTGTAGGATTAGCAGAAACTGTTTGTGATTAACCATTTTGATTACCACTTAATGATTTTAGCAGTTTTCAAGCAAGAAAATCGAATATTTGCTGCCTAAAGCTTCTCAAATGTAATGATTAGATGCCCTTCGAAGCCATAACTGACACAAAAGTGAAATGAGATGTAAACTTACTGCAGGCCAGATTGTGTAGTGTAATTGCTAATTGTGGCCACAGGGGTTGTTGTTTAGAAACGGTGACAGAGCTTCACTTTAATGCTTAGAAATGTTGATTAGATACAGCATTAATAAGTTTTCTTTATTATTATTTATTCTTTGGTTTCTTTTAAATCTCTCCTGTATCTCTCTGTTTGTCTTGTTCAGTTTTGTAGATCACTTGGCTGTCATGTTTGAAGAACTTCCACCCTGGGACACGGACAGAAAATACCTCCCACAAAATCTGCAGGTTTGTATCCTGTCCAGTCAAACTTGGTCTAAATAAATATATATGACCATCATCCAGAGTGCATTAACACACTGTATGATTGATGTTGTTTTGCTCTTCAGCTACGGATATTATAGATTACTTGTTAATTGATTAACCTCTGTTAATAATTTAACCAATTTAACAGATTACAAATCAATGACGAGCAACATGATCATCAGAAAATGTATTGTCAATGTTATGTAGTACCTGGTTTCATCACCAAGTGTAACATCTTACTCTTGACTGAGATGGAGTTACAGGTGTGTTTGTTGACTACAGTCTGTAAAACAAGCGCACCTCCCTGCCGTCTGCCTGTTAACTGTGGCAGATGTGTTGATGAACTCTGCAGCATCAAGTTGTGAAAAAGGTGTTTGGCATCTGTTTGGCTTAGTTAGCTACCTGACATTAATGCTGATGCTAAACTGAGATTTTCACATGCTAACACAAACCAGGAGCTGAATGTCTGTCAGCAGAGATGATGGTAACATTCAGCATAATGTAGATCAGCTATGAGGATTATTGTGACATCAAACTGCTGTGAAGATATTAAGGTTATTTACTGTTGAAGACTGCAGCTCGTTTTCTGCGTTTAATACTTTGGATTCTGTCGGGTTTACCATTGAATAGCAAATTTAAATGAAGTGGTGGTATTTTTGCCATTTAATTTATAATTTGAGAAGTCAACTGTTTATCTGTTGTTTAAATTTATAATGTAATAGAGCAGATCTTGTGGTGAACATTAAGTGTCTTTGTTAAAAACGGTTTAATCAGCATATGGAAAAGTGTCAATTGCATTTAATTCATTTCAACAATTAATAAATTATATATTGTTAATATGGCTGACTACTAGTTAAAGAAGTTGTTTGAAATTTGTACCCTTATCTTCAACCTTCAACTTGTGAGTTTAAAGGTGCTGTACATGACATTCAGAACCACTGGATGTCGCTACAGCTCCAGCATCTCAGACTAAAACAAACTGGAACGTCAGCCACATAAACTTTTGAGCTTTTTAAAAGTAATAGACAGGGATTAATAACAAAGAGTAGAACCTACCAGACGTTAACTATATACACAATATACACAGTTATATCAGTGAGATGAATGACAATAAAAAGATCTTCCCTCTTTTGCAGCTGTTCTTTGAAGATGTGAAAAAGGAAACACTCTACCAAGTTGACCCAGAGACGTCACTTTTGAAAACACTGCAGCATAAAAGGTACATTTATTGTTTAGTTTGTTGAAGACTGGTTTCTTTGTGATTTACACCGTGGTCACGAAGAATTCTTAAACCTGATATGTGAATCAGATCCTGATTTTTTAAAATTCTGCTCTTTGTTATATTACATCTAAAGTTATGTCTATTATTATGATTATTATTGAATTCCCTCGATTAGTTTTTTTTTTTTACGATTAATGGTGTTTTAGTGAATGAAACCACTTTTAAAAAGTAGTCAAATAACTCAATAAAAAACATAGAAATTATTTTAAAAATCTTTTCTTGCTCTAAGCAGTTTTCTTGAAGAAAGTAACAGCAAAAAGAGCCAGTGATGTTGTAATGTGATGACATACACCGATCAGGTATAGCATTATGACCACCTGCCTAATATTGTGTTGGTCCCCCATGTGGGGTAGAAAATGCTCTGAACCTTTGGGCATGGACCAGAGGACCTCTCAGGGTGTCCTATGGGGTCTGGCACCAGGACGTTGGCAGTGGATCCTTTGGGCACTCAAATCAACATCTTGGGCCATTGTCATGTTCCTCAAGATGTTCCTGATTGGTTGATGTTGTTGAAGTTTTCCAGCAGAACACCACATAGTACCAATATGATCAATGTTATTCACTTCACCTGTCAGTGGTCATAATGTTGTGGCTGATCGGTGTATGTCACCTTGTTATCTAGTCTAATTAAGAAAATGACCTCTAAGCTTATTTCTCATTCAGTTCAGGTGAGGAATGTAGATGAGAATTCACTGAACATGTACCATGAAATCTTTTTTACTCATTTACTTCCTTCTTACTCTTTTCCTGATTCATTGCATTCTCTGTTAACAGGTTTTTTGTGAAGGGAGGCACTCCCAGCATCATCGTGTTGGTTAATGGGTCGTCATTCTGGAAGCAGTTTTTATCAGGAAAGAAAATCCATCGGTTGTAAAAAACACATTTTGATTCTTGGAATTTCAATACACTAAATCCTTGTTTCCACCCCAAAGGACTGACTTAGGTTTTTAAGGAAAAATAATAATGCAAAAAGGCCTTATGCGACACCAAACATCAGTGTACATGAATATAAATTGTGTGATTTCTTGAAGAAATCCATTTGGATGCTTTGTTTCTTTCTGTACAGATGTAAAAAATTTTGAGTGAAAACCATGAAAAGAAATTTTATTTGTGTTTAAATAAAACAATTCATAAACAGTCAAACAACATGACATTATGAACATGAATTTAAAAAGACAGAAAACAACAAAACTGGAAGATAATGGACAAATAATGTAAGAGCTTGTAAAAATACATGGAAAAAAGAAAGCAAAGCTTTGTTACCATAGATCTTTATGCATTACATTTACATGAATTGAGTCCTTCCTAAACATACCAACACATCCCTGATGCTGTATCAGTGTTCACAATAAAAATCAATTTAATCTCCAATACAGCCTAATTATCCTTTAAGGAAATCAGTTGGACCTCACAAGAAAACTTATTCTTCAAAGCATGCTCAACTAACAGGGAACCTGAAACATTAAGCTTCACTTGTTCGAACAGACTGATTCAAGAGAACTTTTTCACACTTTGCCTTTTCTTTTTTTAGTACAAATAAAGTTAATAAATGGTCCAGACATGTTGTAAACAGGGAGTTTGCTCACAGATGAGAAACATCCCACTGGAATCCTGAAGCCTAAGTCAAATATGTATGTGAACAATATATGTGAATTATTATTGGTAACTTTACAATAAATCTGCATTTGGAGCTCAAACGTTTACATAAACTGAAATTAACTTCATTTTTGTGATTATTAAGAAAGAATTTTTCATATTCTTGACATGACTACAGTCTTGAATTTCACTGATTAATATGGAAATTCATCAAAACAAACAAAATATTCACAAGTCTCACATCCTAGCCATGACGACTTGTGGTTGAGTCATATATGCAACTGGTTGTGGGCTTACAGGCATCATCATCACTGGAGCAGGCTGCATGTTGACAAAGGTCGTATTAGTAGGAGACGTTGTATTAATGACAGTGGGGGTTTTCTTATGTTCTTTTAACTCTCGATGCATCTGACACCAGGAGCACCACCCGCAGAAACAGGAGACTGCAATGTCGTTACAGAGAGAGCCCTGCAGAGAACCAAAGTTAAGCATTGTTTCATTCGTTGTTTATTCAGCATGTCATGAAATTCAGTGTATGTCAGTGTCTCAAGCGTCATACCTTGATACCATATCTGTTCCTCATGGCAGCCCTCATAGATAATCCAGCAGGAGGAGCGCACAGAGGAATCCCACAGGCTGCCAGGATAGCAGGGCTGCATATGTCACACAGAGGGAGGCAACGGTTCTCTCCGAATGTCTCTGAGACGGTGCAGGCAAGGCAAGGACAGCACCAGAAACCATAGCAGCCTGAGAGAAGACAACAGAGCGGTACAAACTCTCTGTTAAGTTCAGAAATGAGAACACATAAATTTGAAAAGTAGAATTTTCTCAGAGTTTGATTCTTACAAGTGCTTGCATCCTCGAAGCAGTCACAGAGACCAGAGTTCCAGTCTGTCAGGGGTTTTTCTGCCATTGGATGTGGAACTTCAGCAACAGACACTGAACAACTGAAGCACAATGATACAGAAAGCTCAGATTGTAGCAATATATAGGGAACCTTATATAGTAAGGGATTTCCCCTAAGCAATCCCCTGTGTCATGGCATGATTGTTAAGCTTTGATGAACACGTCATGATTAGGAGTGGCATCTAGCCTTTGCCAAATAGATTACAACAACCAATGCTGCAAAACCTGAAAAAATAGGAACGGAGAAATTAAAGCTAAAGCAAACGCTGAGAATGATCCTCCATTTACTCCTCACACAACTGGATTCGACAACTGTTCTACATCAGGAATCACAGAAATCACAAAATTATAAAACTGCCAATGCAAAGCCACGTTTTCCACTGATACACACGAGAACAAAAAATAAGAATCTTGTGAATACGGGTCCAGGAGTTCAACACTTCTCCTCACCAACAGAGCAGCTGCATACTTCTATCTGGGTAAAATATCTCCACTGTTCACATATAAATGCTGTGGCATGTATTTACAGCTTGTTCCACATGTTGGCAGGGTCCGATATATTAATTTATACAAAGGGTCACAAAAGTAGCTCAGATGTAATGTGAGTAAATATGACATATATCTGGTTTTCTGTCACACAGGTAACATGCATTCTGCACTGAATGATCCTACAGCTGCAAAGAAGATCAAGCCAGACCACCTCAAAGCCTTGATCAGAGGTATGAAAACATAATATATTTTTTTATTGTAATATCATGAAACAATCACAATTTATGTTTAATAATAAAAAACATTAAGCGTAACAACAGAATAGAGGAATAAGGAAGAGCCTTTTTTGCTATGTAGATGAGAATGCATTGAACATGTACCATGAAATCTTTTTTACTCATTTACTTCCTTCTTGCTCTTTTCCTGATTCATTGCATTCTCTGTTAACAGGTTTATTGTGAAGAGACGCACTCCCAGCATCATCGTGTTGGTTAATGGCTCGTCAAGAGGACCTCTCAGGGTGTCCTATGGGGTCTGGCACCAGGGCGTTGGCAGTGGATCCTTTGGGCACTCTGGGTTGTGCCGTGGGGGCTCTGTCAATCAAACTTGTTCCACTGCATCCTGTTGAAGCTTGATCAGAATGGGGTCTCGGAAGTTTGGAGGTCAAATCAACATGTTGGGTGACTGTCATGTTCCTCAAGATGTTCCTGCTTGTTTGATGTGTTTGCCATGTGGTGGGGTGCATTTTCCTGCGGGGGTAGGCCAGTGACATTTGGGGTTTCCATTTGCATGAGGGAGTGTGCTTGTTCTGGGACAATGTTTATTTGGGTGTCTAAGTCTCATCAACACGGATGCCAAAATCCAAGGTTTTCCAGCAGAACACCACATAGTACCAATATGATCAATGTTATTCACTTCACCTGTCAGTGGAAAACCTTGGATTTTGGCATCCGTGTTGATGAGACTAAGAC
>OMNN01086000.1:0-14173 GCA_900302755.1 Chromis chromis
CACAACATGAGTAACACACACACACACACACACACACACATTCAAAACTCAAAACACACTCACGTTACATTAACTTACATTCATTTTTTGCAGATTTAACATTTAACCAAGTCCTCCTGAGTGAGGATTGTTCCCAAAGTATGTCCTCAGAAAGAGAGTTATGTCCTCACAACATTAGTAATACATACACACACACACACACACGCACACGCACACGCACACAAACTGGATCTTTTACTTTCTGTGGTGTTTATGAATCAATATTGGCGCTAAAATGTGTAAAATACTTTAAACCTCAGATCTCAATGCTGTGTTTTATTATTATTTATTGCATTTTATTCTTTCTCTGATGCTTTTTTTTAAGGTTGCACTTTTTTTTTTACTAATGTTTTATTGTCATTTTTAATATTTTATCTAATGTTTTGTGTATTTTAACGCTTTGTAAAGCACCTTGTAACTCCAGTTTTGAAATTTGCGTCAGATTAATGTGAGGGTTTGAAAGGAGCCTCAGTGAATTTCTGTTAAAAAGACAAAATTATTTGCTTTATTTATCTAAAAAAACAAAAAACACTTAGTTGAACTCTTTTATCTGTTTCTAGACATCCTTTGCTGTGGAGTACGAGATGGACCAGAATGAGGCTCGCATGAAGACAGACGTGAGTAGAAGCCTGAATAAAACGGTAACATATTGTTTTTTAATGATGCTTTATGACTGATATAAATATCCGTGTGCTCAGACTGCTTTAGGTGTGATGGGCGGAGTCGCTGTAATTTATTCGCTGCTGCAGACGGTCAGCTGGAGGAGGAGGAGTTCCTCTACAGACGTTAATGGAGTGGTACTGTCTCTTTATCGTGTCATCATTTCAGCGTCTTGTTGGTTTTTAGCTCAGAAGTAATGTCGTTCTTTCCATCCTTTGGCCTCAGACGTTGGTGAAGTTTCTGTTCTTTTATGCCGGAGATCTGGCCAACGTTTTCTTCATCATCACTGTAGGAACCGGACTTTACTGGCTCATCTTTTACAAGGTATGTCCCTTAAACCTTTGATATAGGATTACAGACTTTAATGCATGTGGGATCTTCAATGCTCGTACCACTGTCTCTTTTCTGAAGCCTTTTCCACACTAAGAATGTTTCCTTTGCCTTTGCATGGACTTTAAACTCTTCTTCTTTCCTTCTCTGCACTGTTTAGACATTAAAGGTAAATCTTTTTCTTTCCTTTACCTTCCTTGACCAACTTTTAATAGGTATATATTTGATCATTATCGGCTGCACTCTGGGATTCATTTGTGTGTCTGTCTGTTCAGGCCCAACAGTTTGTATCGGTGCTGCTCCCGCTGCCGGCTCAGGAGGAGAAGATGGTGACGTACATCGGTTGCGCCTTCGCTCTCAAGGTTGGAGATGTGACAATGAGCAGAGATGTTTTTAAAAGCTGGAGGATGTGTCTCTAAATGTGTCTATTTGTTTTCAGGCTGTCCAGTTTCTCCACAAGCTGTTCATTCAGGTGTCGGTCGATGTGTTTCTCATCGACTGGGAGAGGCCCCGAAGTAAAACTAGCAGAACGGTGCACGGTACAGACATGCTTCACCTGAGCTTATATTCCTCAGAGCTAACTATTCAGCTCTTTTATTCCACTCACTATATTTATTGGTGTTTCAGCTGCTGGTGAAGTAAAGCGTGAGCCAAATCCAGTGAGCATCTGGAGGACCTACTTTGTGGCCAACGAATGGAACGAGATCCAGACCATCCGCAAGATCAGCCCGACGTTTCAGATCATGGCTGTGCTCTTCTTTCTCGAAGTACGTCTCATACTAACCCTCTGTTTTTTAGGCAGCTGTTGTCATGTCCTTTCCCCTCATTGCTGACTGTTATTCTTTATCATTAAGGTGCTGGGTTTCTCTAGTCTGGCCCTGAGGGATCCCTGGTCAACGTTACAGCGCCCCTCAGAGGCCTACACGCCTTCATACAGCCTGACGCTGCGCTATGGTTTGGCAGCTACGCTCTGGCTCTGCATTGGACTTCTGCAGGTTTGTCTCTCCCTTTCCTTGCCTCAATTTAATCTCTCACGTATGAGGGTTCAAAGTTTTCAATCTCACCTGGAAATAAGAGGCATAACTTCTACTTTGGGCCACATTTGACTGCTTCTGCCACCTGATGCTGTGTGGATAGAAGCATTATCCTGAAGCAACACACCGGCTCTAAGCTTTCCTCTCCTTTTTGTTTGATTGCTTCAAACCCCTGCAGCCCACTGCAGCCCACTGCTCATAGTATGTATAGTTAAGGTTGACTTTCAATAGGATGGGTCAAATGCAGAGAAGGAGTTTCCCCAAGGGGATCAATAAAGGTTAGATTATAAATAATATTATAAGTTAAGAGCAAAACTTGCTATGATCAAATATTGCCTCGTTTTTTGTTGTATCACATCATTGAAACCACAGAGATCGTAAGTTTATTTCCTGACTCGTGTCCTTAATCCTGTTCATCTCCTGCTAGGTGTGATAAGGAAGAAAACTTAGAGAATGTTGAAAAGTAACTGTTTTATCTGTGTCCTCTCTTTAGACCAGGACAACTATCAGACGCTGTTCGGGGTGCTGGATAACTCCTTCCTGGTTGCCTATGCTATCGGCATGTTTTTCAGGTGTGTATGTGCTTTTGCTGAATCACCTGGTAATATTTTTTGGTGTGTGTGGCTATAGTGAGCTGAAATCATTCATTGTCTTCTCAGTGGGATATTTGGGGAGCGTCTGCCTCTGCGGTACTACCTGAGTTTTGGGATGCTGATGAGTGGATTGTTCACGTGTCTGTTTGGCCTGGGCTTCTACTGGAACATCCATTCATTAGGATACTACGCCTTCATCCAGGTAAACTCTCTGACTGCTTGTAAACAAAGAAGGCAACTAGTTTTAGGGTTGCCCTGTTCAGTTTTTATTCTGGTCATGAGCAGTGGTATCATTTCTACCTAAGAGCTGTAATGTCTGCTGATCATCCATTCTCTTTTGTCCAATCAACCCTCAGTCCAGCAAAATATATCAACAACCCCTACCTACATACATTTGCTCATTCCAGCATCTCAGATTAAAGGATTTTGCTGCTTTTGTTTGTCTTGTTTGACAGTAAACGTAATATCTTTGGGATTTTGAGGAAACAAGCATTTTGAAGATGACAGAGTAAGGGTATTTTTGTACTCTTTTGTTTAACATTGACCAAATAATTAAGTAATTAGTCAAAGAAGTAATTCTCATTTTAACCAGTAAAGAAATAGTCATTAGAAAAACATAGTACCTTTAAACCTAGCACAGAATCTGGAAACTGAGTGGCTCTTGTCCATTTAAGCGGGCAGAAACACTGCATGCAACAAAACTGTGTCAGGCACAAAAGAAATAGGGAAGCACAAAGATCAGAAGAGCTGTTTCTTGCTGACTGAAATCATACCAACATACATTGGCCAGGTTTCATTGGTTCCTTCCACTCTGGACACACACTCAGTCTCTCAAACTCTCAAAGGCATTTTTGGTGGAGTTTTATTTCACTTCACTGATAAAAAAAAGCCATTTTCACCACTAATAACCACACCTGTACATGGGTAAGAATAAGGATGGAATAGATAAGATTTAAATATACAAATACTATTCCTGGTTCTGCTTAGAGGCCTCCCTTATTGATTCCTGATTCATTTTGTAAGGGGGAAAAAGCAGGCCTACACAGGTTCTCAGCATCAACACGACTGTTTTATTGAGTTGAACCCAGTGTAGAAACAGAGTAGAGGAAAAGCATGTGACTCAAGTGTGCAGAAATTCCACTGTTGAACTCCTCCCTAATATGGAACCAGCTCAGTTGCTCAGCCTGTTTCTGCCTTCAGCTGTACATCAGCTGACACATAACTAACCCCTAGGAAACGGGTACCATGCTGAAATTCTTGTATTTCTGCTGATGAGATAATTTGCAAATGTTTCATTTCAAATTTTATGATTGCACAGTGACACCATTTCTTGGCTCCTCATTTTCCTCCCTGTGCAGCAAGCGTGAAAGGGTTTTGCCGGCTTGGAGCTGATGGGCAACTTGAGCTGACTGTAGCAGTCTGTCATCATCTAAAATGGATGAATCAGAGAATATTTCTCCAGCATACGTTTTTATTCAGGTCTTCCCCTTGGTAACTGACCCTTGGTGCTCAGTTGGGAAGCAGTGGCACTCGTGCATAGAGCATCAAAATCATGGAATTCCTGGAATGATTACTTTAAAGACCCTGCAACCAGCACCATTTTACTCCTTAGACACATGGGTTTGACGTCATTGCTTTGCAACTTTCAGAAAAATATACAGGCATTTATAAAAGGAACTGTTAAGCTAGGAGGAATATTATTCACAAGGATCACATAAATTTGAACTGGTTCCTACTCATCCCTCTGTAAGAGTTGGATTAGCTCAAAAACAAGCACATCTGGAGGCTGCTAGTAATGATTCTTTGCCTTATTGTTTGTTTTGGTCTGTGAAATACACGAAAATGGTGAAAAATACCAACAATTTTCCAAATCCTCATATGAAACTAAAACCAGCAGATATCTGTGTTCTTACTTGACATAGTACAGGAACAGGTCATTGGTTCATCCAGTTTCCTTTTGATTGACTAATCAGTTAACCATTAAATAGTTTCACCACTACTGTTTTTATACAACCCTAGTTTTAATGGCTATATGTGCTTTACTCAATTCAAAAATCTGCTGTAACCTTTTCCCAGTAGTTTGTGGTTCGCTGTTGATTGCAGTGCTTTGAAGTGTCAGATGATCATGACTCTGCCCTGTAGTCAGATTCCAGCTGTAAATGTACACTCACTGAAAAACTATAATTAGAATATGTACTGTATACATTACTCATGCTATAAATAACAGTACCTCAAACATATGCTCAGTAGATCCTCTATTAGTTTGTAATCATGTAGGGAATAATAATTTCCCTTAACAAAAGAGAGATCAAACTCTGAAGCCTGAGACGGAGGGTTTTTATCGGTGCTAAAGCATTAATTAACAACCCTTTTACTCCATTGCAGGTGTGATCACTGTGAGCTCTGTGGGTCAGTACAGGCCTCATTTATCAACTCATCCCCTTAAAAATGTAGAGACCTCAGGGTGGCTTAGTCAGACTTTACTCACACATATATCACATGACTCCATCAGCTGCATCACATGACTGCACAAGGTATCTGGGCTTAAATAGGTTTGGTGTGGGAATGTTAAGAATCACTGCTCACTTCTCATTCTTCTATTTCTGTAGAGTTCGTGGGGTTATACCTGAGTTATGAGTTCACACAGGCTGGTTCCTGTCTCTGTTTGCTTCGTTCTGCAGGTCATGAACGGGCTGATGCAGACCACCGGTTGGCCAGCAGTGGTGGCTTGTGTCGGCAACTGGTTTGGAAAGGGGAAGTGAGTAAAGAAGTCCAGTCCTGCTGACTTTGCAGTGTTTGATGCTTTTCTTGTAGCTGGCTGACTCGCACACATTGGTCACGTTTTCACAGCACAGTGAAACCATCTTCGACCACATCATGAATCTAAATGGCCCCTTAAACATGTGTGGAAGCTCAGAAACTGGTCAGACGGGTTCTTATTGAAGCAGAACTACAAGTACAGTAGACAGACAACCATCAGACTGACAGCAGAGGGTTTTGTGAACAATAGTCACACATCTGAATGCGTCCCACCCTTTTCAGTTGCTGGTCTACAGCTATGAGTCATGTTTACATGCACAAAAGAAATCTCAGCTTCTCATTGAAATGAGGTTACAGGAATTAGACGACATATTCACATGCACTGTAGCTGGATAGTGTGAAAGTACACATTTGTTTTCTTTTTTTAAATGAAGCATCTAATACAAGTCTAGTTGCTTTTACTGAAGCTCCTTACCATGACCTGAGAATCTACACAGACTTTATAAATAACTAATCAATTATAGTTTGATAGACTGATATCATTTACCAGAACAACTCCAAGTAAGTTGTTTTATTATTAATCAACTAGCCAGTTATTTTTCTGACTATTAATCGTTTAAATCATCAATAATGGTGAAAAAACAACTTGGCATGTTTTCTTCAAATGTCCCGTTTCTTTGCACCAAAAGCCTAAACCCCAACATATTTATTTTATAGTGACACATGACAAAGAAAGAAGCAGGAATTTTCTCATTTTAGAGGCTGCTATTATGTACTATGAGGCATTATTTCACTATTTTTCTTTAAAAAATGACTGAATCTACCATTTGACTGACTAACGAGGCCTTGTCCAAAGTTCTACAGGAACTTGTAATGCTTCATAGTTGCATCTTGTGTGTTTAAGCAGTGCACAAGTATGTCGTGGAAAATCTGGATGAGCCAAGCAAAAATAGCCACGGTGCAACAGATTTTATCTTTGTAATTTATTAAAGAACAAAAAGAGTAACAATGAATAAGAAAGAAGAGAAATGCAGATTGAATATTTCAGCTGAAAGGCAGAGCTCCGACACCAGGCTCGTGTTCAGAGGTCTAACCCAGACCAAGAGATAAGAGCAAACTTATACTATTCCCACAGAAGAAGCTTTGCTTTTCTCAGGATGAAAACACAGACTTCTCAGTCGAGGAGTCTCAGGGCCTTGTCGCTTGGCGCTGGTCACAACATCACATACCATAACAAAATAAAGGGAAACTACTCTGAGAGTCAGAGAGTGTTTGAACAGTACAAATGTACAGCTGTTATTTTGCAGTTTTAACTGAAGAGATGTGTTGGAACTGTTGTGGAGGATTAAGAGTCAGGAGCTTGTGTAGCATCATGGTCATCACTGTAAGATTAGCAGGTTTGGTAACATTGTGCCAGTTAAGACACATATAACCTGTGCTCTGTTTAATAACCTGCGCTAATGCTGAGCAGAAGGGTTAACCCTGCTACTCCCCCTACTTGAAGTTATTATAGTCGGTTTTTGCATTTGTTTGTATACAAATTAAACAAAGGGGACATCATGTAGTTCTCAGGCTTATTTTTGATCACTGGACAGATCTCAGAGAGCACATTCCCCCTGCCCTCTAGTGTTCTAGTAACTCCAGCTCTGTAATTAACAAAAACAGGAGATTGATGTCATTTTTGATCTCTACTGTCCAGAAGGCAAGCAAATGTGGCTGACAACTAATGAAGGGACCAAACACACTGTAGTAAAATATTAAACATGTAAGAAAAATATGTGCTCATGTCCTTTTGTGTTGTGACCATCAGACGTGGATTCATCATGGGAGTGTGGAACTCCCACACCTCAGTGGGAAACATCTTGGGCTCCCTCATCGCCGGAGTCTTCGTCTCCTCGGCATGGGGGATGTCCTTCATCGTCCCTGGACTCATCATCGCCTCCACTGGGATCCTGTGTTTCTTCTTCCTGGTTGAGAGTAAGTTTCTGTTCATCGGAGAAACCTATATGCAAAGATCTTTCAGAGAGTCACTAGAAGTCACAGTTAGACCAGTTTCATCTCTCATTATACAGACAGACATGGGACAGGTTTAGCCTAGCTTATCTAGCGTAGCACAAAGCCTGAAATCAAATAGCCTCATTTGCCCTTATTTTCTTGCTCATATCTCTTCTCTTATTCAGAACCCGAAGATGTGAACTGCACTCCTCCTCAGCATCATGTAAGTCATAACACAAACATTCATCCTCCTGATGTTTCCATAAAACAGCTGCCTGAACCGTGTGTTTGTGTGTCAGAATGATCAGGACAGTGGAGAGACGGAGCCTCTCCTGCAGAACTCATCCAACGCCGACCGAACTATCAACGGTGCCATTTCCACTGAGCCTCAGGAGATCGTCGAGGAGCACACCGAGGCCATAAGCTTCTGTGCGGCTCTCAGTATACCTGTAAGTGATAACAGCAGATATTTGTGTCATGTTTTGCTGTTGTATTTTCTTTCAAACTGAATTGAAATCCAGAACATGAAGTCTATGGAAACGGCTTACTTTGGCACCATCTGGTGGTCGTGTGAAGCATGACCCTGTGGCCATCTGAAGCCAAAAACTTATGAGTGTATTTTTTTATTTCCACACACAAAAATACACTTGAACATTCTCAATCCTGACAAAAGTCAATGTAATTAAGTTCTTTAGCATATTCAAATGCAGCTTTGTGAGACACTAGAGCCACAAATGGGGTTTCTTTAAATCAAACTTGTCCCGGCCATGGCATGTATATTAAAGAAAGCGCTAATCTTCAGAGAAAAAAAGTGACAGTAACAGCACACTTAATAAGGGAGTTGTCTAAAATGACTCAATTGTAAACATACAGGTCATAAAATTAATTATGGCTCAATTTCACTTCACAGCTTCATTTTTAGGGTTGTAATATTGCTCATGTCACACCCTCATGGCTTAATGGGTCACTCTGAAGGAAAAGAGACATTGTTAAAGACATTAGTGGCACAAGTGCTTCTTCTAAAATGATGAATCAAAATGACTCCTGTGAAAAAGGTCCATCTGTTCATCCTGTCTAGAGTGGCAGCTATCACCGTTTCATCTGATTGCCTTTTGGCTTTGTAGTTAATGAGAGCAGCACATTGGGACTATTGGAGTCCAACGGCTCAATCAAGCGTGTCCTCATAATCCAAGATAATATGATAGTCACTGAGTCACTGTGAACATTTTAGCTGATTTCCTCTTGAAAGGGTGAAGGGTGTTTAGTTTTACTGTAATCAATCAACAGTGAGTGAGGCATTTCTCACTTAACATTGTCATTTCTAAAGAAACAATATTTCTCAAACCATTCTAATCACAGTTTATGATGATGTAGCACATAAGATACTTTATGGATAGTTTATTGATCCTTTGCAGGAAATTACTTTGCTATAGCAGCTACAATTACAGTCTCACATCTAACACAAGGTACTAAACAGTATTACAGACTCACAGCGAGATAATACAAGTATTTGTAATATGTTTCCTGGCAAAAACTTTGATCAGCGTAAGAAGATAAGTAAATTAGTACATAGTCAGTTAAATCATCTTCATCTGAACCCTAGTCAGAAGTTAGAAGAGATAATCTGATGTAATAACACTACAGGACTTCCTGGGCCCTGTAAGCTGGCACTGAATACTTCATTCCCAGTCTAGTCTACTCATTCCTTAATTCTAAGGAACTTCAGTTAGAATTTTAGATAATGTTTTATTTAGGCAAAGGTCTTGCTGGCTTTCATAAATCAGGCACCAGTGAAAGATGTTATTCTGTGTGAGGTAGCTTAAAAGTGTTGTCCTGAAACAATTTATAATAAATGCAGCCCTATTCTTGGCCCGTCAAACGATGAGGGTTAACGAGTGTTAATTTTAGAGCTCCAGTTATTTATTATTTTCACTGTTGATTAATTGGTCAGTGTAATCTATTTGGTTTTTAAAATGTCAGAAAATGGTAAAAAATATAGTTTCTGAAAGCTCAAGCTGACGTCCACAAATGTCTTGTTTTTTCCAAAACCCTATATATTCAGTTTGTTGTCATAGAGAAGAAAAGGAATCTAGAAAATATTTTTTAAAGATTTATTTTTGGCCTTTTATGCCTTTATTAGATAGGACAGTGGATAGAGTCAGAAACAGGAGAGAGTGGGGAAGGACATGTGGTAAATGCCCGAGGTCGGAATCGAACCCGGGACAGCCGCTATGCCTTAGCACTTGGGTCACGCGACATAACCATTAGGCTATCGGGGCACCCCTTATCTGTATTTTTTCTGAGCAAATGACCTAAATCAATTGATAGTTGACAACTAATCAATTGATCAATAAACTGTTGCAGCTCTAGCTTATTAGCTCCTGTGTGTCTCAGAGGGTTAATGTGATTTATGGCGCTCTTATAATGAACACATTTTGAGATGATGAAGTGTTTTCCATGTTGTTTTGTGTCTCACACAGGGAGTGGTGGAATTCTCTCTCTGTCTGCTGTTTGCCAAACTGGTCAGCTACACTTTCCTCTACTGGCTTCCTCTCTACATCTCAAATGTTGGTCAGTATTTACACACATACTTTATCTTTTCAATTGAGGAGGATATCACGCACATAGTATAGAGCTTTATTCACACAATTAAAAGTCTTTTTTTTGTTAAGTTAATGTGTTTTTATTTATTTTCAGCACATTTTGATCCAAAACAAGCCGGAGACATGTCGACATTATTTGATGCCGGAGGAATCTTGGGTACGTTTTTGTTTTAGCCTTGAATGATAAGTCTATCAATTGATATGACAGGATTTGTTTTCCAACATGTACAGAAGGAAATGCATCAAATACAAAACATACAATGGAAATATGTTCAGGTAGTTTACATGGTTGTCTTGTATATTGAATTTTTAAATCCCCTAAATACTGAATAAAATGATTAAGTAAATGGAACCACTACTTTCTTCATGTTGAAATGTAAATACCAATGAAACTAAAGCCTGGAACTGAAACTGAAAACACTTACTTGAAATCCAATCTGTCCAGATTCATTAGGTTTTTGTTCCCCTTTTTTAAACCTCTGGAATATAGTTTCAGCTTTTGTCTTGTGAAAAGTCTAATAAACATTTAAAGCAGTTATTCATCTGAACTTTTTTTAGACAGAACTTTGTTTCTTTCCTAGTTTCTTCTAAGATTCCAATCTTAATTGCATTTATTTGCTTCTGTAGTGTGAAGCTTAGATGTTGCCACATGCTGGAAGGATGTTCTGGTCAATAATCAATATGTTTTACTGCACTGTTTCTCATAATCACTACTGAAGAACTTGTCTAATTAACCTCAGGTCTATTTCTAACCCTTCCCTTAGAATGAGGTAATTTATCATTGCAGCCAGGACGCTGTTATCTGACTGAGTGGGTTTTGTTTCTACAGGAGGCATCATGGCTGGACTCGTGTCGGACTTCACTGGTGGAAGAGCTACAACTTGCTGCGTCATGCTGGTGGCTGCTGCCCCCATGGTGAGTAACATCTCATATGTCAGACTATTTAATGACAACATGAGTGACGTCTACAAGTGTGTTGATTGTGAAGCACGTGCTGAAAAAGGACAAGGTTTATAATACAAATTATTCATAATGTATGCGCTGTGGACAGCTGTGGCTGGAGGCATTATGTTTGTGGGTTGTTCCTGTGTTTAACACGATATTCTGCAACAACTGGAGGGAGTTTTTTCAAATTTGCCACGAACGTTTATGGTTTGTGGTACGTTTTTGGCCAGAATTCAATCATGTTATTGTTCATATCAAGATATTCAATTCTTTGACAGCATTATACTTTCCATTAGAGTGAGGGACGTATGTAGGAGTAGGATGATGTAAAAACTTGTACCACACAGTGGATTATCATAATTTGATGATGTCTGCTGATTATTTATTTTGCTCTTTTCCCAGCTTTTCCTCTATAACTGGATTGGACAAAGGAGCCTTGGCACTACAATCGGTAAGACTTCTTTACTTATACTAACATATTTACATGATGCTTATTGATGATGACTAATGCTTAATGTTTATGGTAAAATGTTTAATTAGATCACATGCTGTTCAATACACTATATTGACTTGGAAGACAGAACGTTTATGACCGAATGTTTCATCTTTGATGCTCAAACTTTTAAATTACGCTGTGAACAACAATAACTCAACATAGGCCTGTATACACACACACACACACAGACACACACACACACACAGACACATACACACACATACATAAACACACACACAGGTACAACTCTGCATATAGTCTGGAGATATTGTTGGATGTTATTTCAAAGCTAAAACTTAAACTCATCCACATTTATCTTTTATTTTCTGTTTTCTTATCACGCAACAAAACACTATGATTTTTTTATTGATTTGATGATCACATGTTTGCTCCATGATAATACATCAGAGCAGCAAGTTGTGTTTTCAGAAGCCTTCTAAGTGTTTAAAATGTGACACAGAAAGAAATGGTTCCTCAGTGTTTCTCCATTGAGACCTGAACCCAATTTAAAGTGAAAGTAGGTCAACCAGCAGAGCAGATCTGTACAAAATTAATCTGTAGTTATGTAAAAGTAGCTTTATATCTATACAATTTGGAAGAAATTATAGATTTTCTTTAAAAGAAGTGGCTTAAGCTTTTACTGACAGTTGTTCTTGATATGTAGCTATGCTGTTAGTGTGTGGAGGCCTGGTGAACGGACCGTACGCTCTCATCACAACTGCTGTATCTGCTGACCTGGTAAGACCTGTGTTATGTCACTGCCATCGATTAAGCCTTAAATGCTGCTGTCCTGCTGACACACATTTGTTTTGTTGCAACAGGGAACACATGAGAGTCTGAGAGGAAACTCCAGAGCACTGTCAACAGTGACGGCAATTATTGACGGGACTGGATCAATAGGTATGACAGAACTGTGAAGATCTTCATGTTACATCACTCCTTTAAAGCTTCACTAATCATTTATTGTAATACTAACAGCTTTACAGTAGGTTTTATTCTTTGTTGGCTCATTGTTTTTGTTTAATGACCCACAAACGCTGCTCTTAACCTTATTTCTATATGCAGCAACAGTTTTTATCCAAAAAAAGCTCTAAAAACCCACTTTACTTGACCTGCCTAGCACCAAGCTGCAGACAGACAGAGCGTTTCATCAGTATAACATTTTTTGATATCACTTATAAGTGGGTGTAGACCCAAAACACAGCTCAAAGTAGAATAAATATATGTATATTTAAACATTTGGCTTGTTAGTGTTACATGTTTGGAGGTGTAGGCATTTTAAAGTTCATACGGTTGACATTTTGAGGTGTCAACTGCTGAACAAAAAGTCTACAAAGGGTTTTCCATGTGTTTTTTGCAGGTGCTGCGTTGGGTCCTCTGTTGGCTGGTGTGATTTCTCCCACCGGCTGGAACAACGTCTTCTACATGCTCATCTCTGCAGACATCTTAGCCTGCCTGGTCAGAAACGCTCCTTTATGTCTTCACTATCGTCTCTTACGGCAAAGCTTTAAATGCTTAGAATTAGCTTCTTTCTTTTTATCATTAATGCCAACGCTAGTCAAGTTTTGGATTATTGAATTTTCTTGACTATTAATGGTTACGGTCCTGGCAAATTTACTCTTTAATGTTATCATGGGAGGTCATCCTCACTATATTCATCCTTAACAAAGCATATATTTTTACAATTCTCAGTCTTAATAATTCAAACAATGATTAAAATATGATGTCACTCGTACCATTAGGTCTAATAACTCCAAAATACACTGCCTGGCCAAAAAAAAAGTCGCCACCAAAAAAAGGTCACACACACTAATATTTCGTTGGACCGCCTTTAGCTTTCATTACAGCACGCATTCACTGTGGCATTGTTTCGATAAGCTTCTGCAATGTCACAAGATTTATTTCCATCCAGTGTTGCATTAATTCTTCATTAAGATCTTGTATCGATGATGGGAGTCTGACCACTGCGCAAAGCCTTCTCCAGCACATCCCAAAGATTCTCAATGGGGTTAAGGTCTGGACTCTGTGGTGGCCAATCCATGTGTGAAAAATATGTCTCATGCTCCCTGAACCACTCTTTCACAATTTGAGCCCGATGAATCCTGGCATTGTCATCTTGGAATATGCCTGTGCCATTAAGGAAGTAAAAATCCATTGATGGAATAATAATAACCTGGTCCTTCAGTATATTCAGGTAGTCAGCTGACCTCATTCTTTGGGCACATAATGTTGCTGAACCTAGACCTGACCAACTGCAGCCACCCCAGATAGTTTTTTCTGGTTAGCCTTACTGATTAGTGGTTTTCTTACGGCTACACAGCTGTTCAGTCCCAATCTCTTGAGTTCCCTTCGCATTGTGCGTGTGGAAATGCTCTTGCTTTCACTATTAAACATACTCCTGAGTTCTACTGTTGTTTTTCTTCGATTTGATTTGGTCAAACATTTAAGTGATCGCCGATCACGATCATTCAGGATTTTTTTCCGACCACATTTCTTCCTGGAAGACGATGGTTCCCCACCATCCTTCCAGTTTTTAATAATGCGTTGGACAGTTCTTAACCCAATTTTAGTAGTATCCCTGAGGGGGAACAAAGAGTTCAATCTGAACACTGCAATCACAACAACCAGATTGACTCTAGGAATCTAAGTAGTCTAAGTATTTACCTTCAAAAGCTTGGTCTTTTTGATTTGTGATGGACCTTTTGGCAGATCTATGGC